>JAVQJD010105580.1:0-43379 GCA_036023655.1 Nannoperca australis
GTGTGTGTGTGTGTGTGTGTGTGTGTGTGTGTGTGTGTGTGTGTGTGTGTGTGTGTGTGTGTGTGTGTGTGTGTGTGTGTGTGTGTGTGTGTGCGTGCGTGCGTGCGCCTCAGGACTACTGGAGCACATTGTGCTCTATGGCTGTGCTCTTTACTTCCCGGCCACCGCAGCTGGAGCAATCATCACAACATCTGCCACTCAAAGGCAAACATAACATTGACCACCTCTAGACTGCGGGCGATTTCTTCCAGGATGCAGTGCTGCTGCCACAGCTGGTTCAGCTTCCTGTAGCGCTCCGGGCAAAGGTGCAATGGATTGCCCCTTCTAGAAGTGGAACACACAGGTAGTCTGATTTATTCAAGGGTTTGTCCAAGAAAACACACACAATACATTTGATATGACAAAAGTATGTACTTTACAGCCAAGGTTATATGCTGCTCAGACTGCAGCCAATCCATCAAATGAAGCACAACATAAACATGAAACATAAACTTTTTTTTAACAAGCAGTAATCATTTCATCACTTCCTTTCCAGTGAATACATTGTTGGAGGACACAAAACTCTGCAAAACATTAATGGAAGACTTTTGCTAAATAGGACAGCATGACGTGCAGTGTTCTGCATAATTTTGCTCTTGCAGCTGTAGAATTCACTGTTCTACTACTACTTTTTAGACGCAATATTGACATGTCTACATTGGCAATTCTGTGCAGAAGTAATAATAATTCAGCACCTGAAAAACGTGATTCTTACCCAAGGTGAGGATCAGTCTCCCCATAATCATCCAGGTAAGGAGCGGGGTATGTGCTTCCACGAGTCTTACTCGCCATCAGTACAATTTCACACTCTCTTATCCTGTTAACAAGAAATCAAACTGCATGTATATAGCACTTTTTGTGCAAGAACAAACACAATTCAAAACTTTGAAAAAAATGCAGTTAAAAAACAATTTTAGGAGCTGAAAAAGAATTCTCTTGAACCATTCAAGGCCTAGAACTGACCCACCTGAGGAACATGCCCACTCCAGCACCACAGGTAGCAGCATGGGCGGTGCAAGCGCCCACATCTTCCCCATCCAGCTGGGTGACACAGCAGGAGCTCTGAGAGCACAGTATGGCCCCACAAAACAGGCAGAGGGTCGGATGCTTCCTCTCATCATCTGTAGACTTGGGACACCTGAAGACAAAGTACAGAGACGAGCAGGTTGAACATCTGAACAAGACTTTCCACTGAAAGGTGGTCATTGAAAGGACTAAAATGCCCCACTTACTGAAAATGGCTGGCTTGATTGAGGAGAGCACTGTAATCCTCGGGAAGATCAATTAAACGATTCCTTCTCCTGGGGTATCTGCAGAAAGAGTTTATTAAATCAATCATTTATCATGTTTAATTACAAAATTAAAGTTGGACTGAAGGATTACAAAGTCTACCTGACTGTCTGACTTCTGCCTTTCAGGGCTTTGGTTACAGCTGGACTCGCACACCACCTAAAAAGAAAAAACATCACCTCTCCAATAAATACTAAAAGATCACAGATCAGGTACACTGCCCATGCCTCAGTGTTTATCACGTACCTCTGCAGCAGTGGAGTAACAGGGTCTCTGTGCTCCTGGAAGAGCTGGAACACATTGGAGGGTAGTGCCAAGTAGCTGCACAGTGCCACCATCTGTCCTTGAGAGCTAACTGCAAAGAGCCAAAATGTCAGCTTGAATTCATCAATCACCATGCAGTATGCTATAAACTATATAATACTTCGGTTTGACCTACCAGCAGTACTTAACAGCTCCTCTGGAGGATGCACTCCTGTAAGGCAATTGAAAAAGAGAGCAGCACAGCGCAGGAACGGTTCGATTCCTCTCTTCACTCTTTCTGCCACAGAGCTGCCGGACACATCTGGAATCAGCCTGATGAGCAAACCACAGAACAACCTGTCGTAATAGCTGAAGGATGTTTACATCACTGTATACATCTCTGAACATGCAGCATGGAAACGGCCTTGACGGGTAACCAGGAGCTATGTTTGCCTCTACTGAGAGGGCATTTGCTTCCATTACAAACAGGCCGGATCAATTCCTGTCAAGTCTGATTATGAAGCAAGCTAATGAAAAATGTATGTCCTGCTCTGCCTGCTACATCAGACTTTCCCCACAGTGAAAATGTCTGTCGACATGGAGGACTTCATAGCGGAGGAATATAGCGAAGTTTTGTTGGTAAAAGATGACAAAAAAACATGTTTTCAACCCCAGAAGGACAGCCTTAGTGATGAAAAGGTGAAATTTTAAATTTAAATGTTAAATTTCTGCTTTTCTTGTCAAGAGCTGCCATTTAAAGTCTGAAATTGAAAAGAAATCACACATGCAAATCCAGTCATTTACTTGTGTGTCGGATAAGAACAATTTTCTCCTTATTGTAGGGTAGAGGAAAGGTCTACCTGAGATTACAAAGTAATGTGGGGTGGTAGAAATGCAGATCAGGCCATTTGCCACCAAGAAGGTTACATTTTCAGAAAGTTCATTTCAGCAGCGGCATGAGAGATTAAGTATTGTCATGTCTCAAAGTAGAAGAAACTTCTACTTGGATTTTTTACTAACACCGCTAAGAATGACATCCATACACTTACACATTCTTTATGGACTTCGCACAATCCATGTCTATGGTTACTACAAAGATATTACCACTGGATGCTGTTTACTACAGTCCCTTTTGTTTTTTTACAAGAGGAATTCTGAGCTTAGTAGTGTAACTTTTATGAAAATTGTTAAGCTTTACATTTGTATTGTCTTTTAAATACCATAATAAATTGATTTTGCCTGATAACAATAACAACAACAACAAGATGATGAGAAACACTTCCAGTACCTTCCAGTGTGTTGTGCCACTGTAGTGCACAGCTCTACTGCTCCTCTTGCCTCCTCTGTCTCCTCTCCACCCACTACTGCAGGGAAATCTGGGCAGAATTGATTATTTAATCATCATTATCACCCTTGTTATTGTACAGCATTCTGAGGTAGTTCCGTAAATGGGAGATATCAGTAGTATCATCGGATTAGGATGTTTGGCACATTTCGCTGTTTATACCTGTAGAAGACAGGAGGATCTGCAGCATGTGAGCCATAGTGACCAGATGCAATATGTGCAGGTGGTTGTAGGCAGAGCTGACAGCAGACGGCTGCAAGTCCACAGCCTCCTCCTGGTACAGAGAGGGCACAGACAACACCAACCCCACCTGCCAAAACACACAAGACCACATACACCATTAACACATTTGTTTAATCCTAGCATGTTAACAAATGCAAGTAGAAGCTTTAAATTTGGGGGAGACTATGTACAAAGTGAACAATTGTAATTCAACAGAACTTGAGAGAGAAGGTTAAGAAGAATTTGAGTCATATACAGAGCTTTTCCCTTTAGGGGAAACCTACCAGAAGATGGAAGAAGTCCACCTCCAGAAGGGAAGGGGTGTTCTTTCTGCTCATGACCGGTAGCAAGACTGGGGAAACAGGTAGCAGTTATGGCCACAAGGTAAATGGACAGGAAGGCTGTATTTACAGAAAATAGCACATTTCAGATCCAGGGGAAAACAATGTGCTAACTGTACAGTTACATCCAATAGATAAATAATTATGATGTATTCTTAAATGAACACATACCCCCCAACATGTCGGTGAAGTGCCTTTGAATGACAGCCTGGGAGCTCTTAAGTCTCTGAGTGGCTGAAAACTGAACAATTGCCTTCAGACCTGCATGCTAAAATAGAGAAGCATTTCACAAAACCGAAGACTGACAAAGTTAAACCATGATACATTGCATGCACTATGTGACTTATGGTCTCTAGTTGATATGTGACATCCAACCTGTCTGTTTTGTAAAGACCCAAAGAGTGGCTTGCCCTCTTCCTGCAGTATGTTTTCTGTGAAGACATGCAAACAATATTTGAAAATTGCAAAAACATGAAAAAAGGGACAGAGTGACACAAAGAGCCAAGTCGTACTGTACCTATGGCCTGAATAGTGAAGGCACATGTGTTCCAAGCCATAAGGGGCACACGTGGGCACAGTTCATTGGGTGCCGTCTGCAGCCCCACCCTGTGGACTGTGGTGGCGCACACAACCAGCATCTCCACTATACTGTCGGAGAACTTCCTCCTAAAAACAACCAGCAGCAGAGAGTTCAGACTGCTGCGCTGTAGCAAACATAGAAATACTTGAGTTATACTGAAGGAGCTCACTCACGGTTCTTGTACTCCGTAGCTCAGAATGGATCTAAAGTCTGGTTGGCCCTCTCCACACATGCCCATGTCCGCGTCAACACTACTGCCTTCTGTGTTGCAATCTGCCCGAAAGAGAGAGAGAAAATCATCAATTATCTCATATCACGGAGTGTCACATTACAAACAAGGCATAATGACATTTGTTGGCACTTAAAGTAACTGTTGGAGCAGAAGAACCGATATCAAAGGTGAGCCAATATCAGAAAACAGCTGCAATGCAGTTTCCTGTGCCATTGCTGTTCACCCATCCAAAGAGATGCAATTATTGAATGTAGAGTATGTCCTCTTACCATTATCCTGAGTGACTGCCTTGAGTCCTTTAATCCTGGCTGAGAGGATCTGGATCCAGCGAGGCAGGGTCAAATGCTGTCCAATTATTTCTGCATTTTCACTAGACACAGGATAAAAATATTCAAATAACTTCGACACTTGTGCAACCAACAATCCATCGCAGATTGGCCTGAAGAAGGTGGACTGGACTCACTAGTTAAACATTAGTGGTTCCAACGGGATGAGGGGGACAACAGTATTGCACAGAGACTTGCACAAAGGACACAAGTACTCCCCGTTCTCCAGGTCAATGATCAGCTCAGCATGGAGCCGGTTCCTGGTCGTATTCTGAACAGCCTCGAAATATCTGACAAATACAGAGAATAACAAATTAACTACCAATCGTGCACTGGAAGAATATTAATTTTAACTTTTTTCCTGTAATAACTCACTTCTGCCAACATGTGGCATGCATGACGTGTCCGCAGCTGCCAGTGTGGGTCCCAACTGCCAGTTCAGGAGACATGAAGAGGGGATATGATGTCCCTGTCCCTTTAAGGGAAAAACACAATGGACATATTTATTTTTCCCCATGAAGTTACAGTTGTCCACACTTGAAATGAGATGATAAGTAAATAGAGACTGACCATCTGCTCGGTTGGTCGGAATCTTCCCTCTGCACTGTGTCAGCACTGTGGACCTCTGGACACACGCAGTCAGTACCATGGCTTGAGCCTGGGCCACCACTTCCTGTTCTTCCTGGCAAAGAATGCAGGTGAGCACCTCCCTATCGGCTGGAGTGGACCCTCGGTGGGGCCCTATGGCTACACACAGCTCCATCTGCTCCATGGCACAGCTAGAGGAATAAAGATAATCCAAACTTGAATTAGTCATATTCGCTTGGTTTTGGATCTTGATCTTAAGCCAGCTGTTTTTGAGATGGTCCTCCTCACCTCTCAGTAGTTCTAACAGGCTCTCCCTGTGTGCCACTCTCTGGCATGTTGTCATACAGCATCTTGTTTGATTCAATGAAGTTTTTCTGCATTGCTGACATCTGGGCCATAATCTTCTGCCGGTGGAGTTTTGCTGCCTCTGCCTTCCTTCTGCGCTCTGCTTTCTCTTTGTCCTGAGCACTCTGGAATAAAAACGTCAGAAAAAATGTCAGATGGCAAAACTCTATTAATTCTACTCTGTTTATCGTTTCAGAAGAGGGCATGACTGACGGATATATGGCATTCGGCACTCAGATCCTGCTAGGAAACAAAATAAATGTTGATTCAGTGGGATGCTGCGCCATAGGGAGGTGCCTTTGGTTTGGATAATAATTTGGTTTTATGGTACTTATCTATTATTAGATCTTACGTATCTTATTATCTTTACAGTCTTGATGACTCTGCCACTGAAATGCAACACTTTTATTTATAATAATAATTATTTGATTTTATCTGCACTCATGCAACTGCCAGATCTAGGCAACACTGCCCAGGACCCTCTTTGCAAAAGGCAGTGCATTATAGAAGTTTACCTATAGGTACTCACCCAAAACAGCAAAAGCAAAAGTAAGTAAAGTCAAAGTATTAAGTAAGTAAAGTCAGCATTCATTGCTCTTTTACCTCTTCGGGCTTGGTTGTCTCCACGCTCATGGAGGCTGTTGGACTGGACTTCTCTCTAAGGCACTTGACAATCTCAAACATCTAGCAGAAAAACATTCATGTAAAATGGTGAAGGTAACTGGAAAATAAATCCATCAGTCTACAAAAATTATAGAAACTGTTACGTGATGTAAATGATAAAAATGCAGAATGAAAATCAGCTAACTGAATAATTTACCTGTAGAACCCATTTGACCATGTCTTTTTGAGCTTCAAGGGAAGGGACAGTCTTAATCTTGGACAACAAGAGGAACACCGACTTGCCGTGTTCTGAACCAATTTCTAGAAAAACACAGAGGAGACGTTCATATCACAAAAGCTATTGTTTTCAGAACTATGATGTAAAATAAGTGAATGATGAAAACATGACACAAAATGGGGTTTTCACTCACTGCGGGCCTTAAGGCTGAAATCAAAGGTCACTTCCTCCACAGTGCTATCCTCAAGCTGTGTTCTCTCTTCAAGCAGTGCCTGACCTATCAAGTGCAGGGCCTGTGTGGTAAATTAATGCATTTTGTTACTGCAAGTAGTTTGAGTAATAAACAGCAACGGCAGAGCAAGGTAGACTCTGTAAAGTTAAAAACAGATGCAATGTGTACCCTCTGGATCATGGCTTCTGTCCAATGAGTGGCACGATCCTCTGCGGCTCTCTGCAGGACTCGTCTCAGGACGTGGATGATAATGTCGCAGCAGAGCACGCGCACTACACTGGAGAAAGCTGGGCAGAAGGCTGGGGGCACCGGAGGACGCAGAGCTGAAAACACAAACAGAAGGGAATGTTACAGGGAATGTTGTCAGTACAGAAGACTGTCACATCACGGGGGCCTGTGCAGAGCAAAGACATCAGTCACCTTTGTCATTGCTCTCCTGAGTCCTCCTCTTCTTCTGAGACTCTTCTGCCTATAACGAGTAAAAGATAAGAATGAAATGAGGAATACTCAACAGAAGATGTGTCAATGTAATGGAAAACTGGTGTTGAGACACTGCGTTACCTTGCTATGCTGAGATCTTGAATAATGGTAGAAGAAAGGGTTGAATTCTACCAGACGCTCTTTTTTTACTTCATACAACCCGTGTCCTGAAACTCCTGGTTTTCTATAAACAGAAGCAAACAGAACAGATTAAACCAAATCCAAAATGACTGTTAGAATAAAACTCAAACTCTTTTACAGTCTTTACATACTTGAAGGTGGCAACTTTGGTAATTACAGTCTCCAGGCCTGTTTCATGGCTCTCCTATAAAAGCAAACATTTTTAAATGATCATTCTCTCATAAACACTAAGAAATGAACTCTATAATTTGGACAGTATGTATATGTAGCTTACATTCTCTGGCAGACCCTTGACCAGGCTACTATGAGCCATGGGCTCAATACACAGCAGGTGGATAACCTCCCTCATCGTCACGTCTTCTTTGGTCACTTGACTGATACCGGGCACATAGCGCTCCCCTGGAAACACAACACTGGTCAGACACTGTAGTATGGTTCATAGCCAACCAACCAACTTCCCAAGTTTGATAAAGTAGAATGTGCCACTGTACCAACGACGACGATAAGGAGGAACAGCATCTCTTCCGTCAAACGATTCCACTGGATCAGTTCATCCTACAAATTGAGTTGCATTTCATCAATAAATATATATAGAGTAGAGAATTTGGTGATGGTTGGGGGTTTTGCCTACCTGGTCTTTGCTTGAACAACTTCCATTAAAATAATCAAAGAGCTCAAATCTCAACAGGATCAGCATGAGGAAGTGGTTGGGGTCCATTTTGGAAGCAGCTATCTGTACACAATTTGTGGGGAGGGTCATATGTCAACACATTGTTTGTATATTAAGGGAAAGAGCATGAGAATAATTCTGCTTTTGTCACCAACCTGGAGCATGAGAATGTCCTTATCATACATCTCGTCCCTGCATTTTACATCCTGATAGTAGTAGACCTGATCATGTGAGGAAACAATTGATTTACTTGTCACTTATTAATTGAAGAAATAATAACAGAGCACACAGAATAAAAACAATGCCTTGAACATCCAAAGAACGCAGTATACCTGGCTGACCAATGAGAGCCCGTTTCGCCGCCACATTTCAGCGGAGACCTGTGCAGCCAGCACCACACAGCGCAGAGGATGCTCTGCCAGCTGGGTATGGTCATAGCTCTCCTGCAAGAGACAGAAAGAAACCGTAACTCTTAAATGCCAGCAGAGGAAGTTAAGACTGTACCTTCAATAAACACAACAACACAGCGCACACTCAATATTTGCTCGCTGCCTCACTGACACTAGTAGCTTATTAAACATTTAAATCATCTTGTTTTTAGTTTCATGTCACTTACAGGATCATCTAGACGTTCAATCACCCCTGTTCTGCAGAGAAGTACATACAGGCCTGGGGATCACAATATACAGAGTAGTAAGTTCACAGCTGACATAAAAAATCTCAATAAAATCACTGAGTCTCAAATATTAGTTCTCCTACCAGCCAGTAACCTGGAGATGGGCAGATGTATGCTGACAGGCTCTTGAGACACTTTGTATGGACGAACATGGAGGATGTGCTTGCACATGTAGTAGTCAGTAGCCTCCCTGTGGAACGGCTGGTTATTGCACTGCGTCAGGACTTTGTGGCACTCTTTAAATGCAAGCAGCAAGATCTCGTCCTGGGGGGGGCAAAGGAGCCACAATTGACCACAGCAATTCACTCCTCTCTTGTGTATTTTTGCTACTTCTAAGTGAATGGACAGTGAGGGGGTTTTACAGTTCTGCTCTCAATGTTTTCTGGATTAACTATTGTTTGATGGAGAAATTGCACGACAACTCACATCAGAGGAACACCAGTCCTGAAACATAGCAAGAATGTGGCGGAGCTGGATCTGAAGAGAAAAGCCAGCTTCCCATTCTGGTTCTACTGCAATGTGCTGACCAAACTGGCGCTTCACTTCCTCCATACCCTGATAAGGAAAGTGAAAGAGGGCAGGATTCATTAAATATCTGTTTAGTCAAGCTAGCATAACCTGTTGTAATAGTCCTGCTATCAAAGATTGAATCAAGGTTGAGATAATTATTACCTGCATGCATTTTAGAAACCCAAGAAAGATTTTGAACCCCTCTAAGAACTCTGTCCGGAGCTCTTCAGTCCATATTGAGGGTTTACTGATCAGAATATACCTGAGAGACACAAGTTACATCTTAGATAAATACCACAAAATGTTAGGAAGGAAGATTTTGGTCATTTTTTTCCTGTTTCCTGACCTGAGGTCGTGGAAGATGACCTGGATGCGTGAGAACTTGTCTGAGTTGTAGCCGAGGAAGAAGAAGCGACTATTGGCGTCCAGATGTTCACGCAGCAATTCCATGACTGTATCAACTATCACTTTGATAACATTGGCCTCTTCGATCAACTGTCTGGCCTAGAGGAGGAACAGGATTGTGAGGAGAGAGATGGATGTTAAGGCACAGACAGATATGTTGTACGTATGTGGTCTTCTTTAAGAAGCACATAAGACATAAAATAATTACCCCACTAGGACAAATAGCTTCACTGATGCCCTGACAACAAACAACACTTACCAATGTGGGCACAGTGAATATCTGAACAGACAGAGCAGTGATGGATATACTCCTTTCATGGTCATCATTTATGAAGTCCTTTTGCAGCTGTTTAAAGTGCTGAAAGATGGGGAATTTATTAATTTAAGCAAGTGAGAAAATTGCAAAAATCTTAAAACATTCCCCTTTTTTTACCTTCGTAAACTCAATTGCAAAAAGCCTCTTGAAGTCGGTCTCCATTAGCATGCTACAGAATATCAGTTCATGTACTATCTTGCGAGCTCCTTAGGGAAATACGGGGAAAAAGAAAGTAATGTTAGTGTCATATGGAATCGAGTTGAGGTAAAGCTGCGTACTCTGTATGAAAATCAAGCTTTGATCTACTTGCCTTTGTACATTCTGGCATCGTGCAGCATGAGTCTGCTGATGAGGCATGGCAGGTCACTGTCTGCATTGGTCTCTAGTGCCACCTGGCAGAAGGCTTGCCTGAAGCCCACTGCACAAGACACACACACACACACACACACACACACACACACACACACACACACAGTAGGTTCATGGACAACTAAGGAGTACATACCTTTTCAAAAAAAAAAAAAAAAGGTGCGCAATCAATAAACAAAGCTGTGAGTTTGAGTGGTGCAAGTGTGCCGACAATGATGGCAGCACCTGAGTAACCGATGATCTTTTGGAACCAGGAGCCGAGGCGCAGAGCAAATGTTTGATGAGCCATTACTGCTGCGTGAAGGATCTCCACGCGTAGTGGCTGCAGGGAAATCTGCTCCGAGCTGGACTGCAACACAGCAGTGAAAGCATTAGAGCTCACAAAAACATTCCAGTCTAAACATCATTCGAAATGTCTAAATCAATGTCTGAACTCAGTGGCTGGTGTTTACCCTGATGAGATCTCTTGCTTGTTGGCAGGAACGAAGGGTTCCTCTCTTTACTGCCCGCCGACCCTGTGCAATGGATATGATGGGAGTAATTAGGGGGACCGATTCACATTAGCTTCCCTTTGACATGGCAGTATTGTGAAGGAAAAGTCAAGAACAAATTAAACCCCCAAAAATACCTCCTTGTCAATAAGTGCTGTGTGTGTCTGTGCTTCAGCTGGATCACAGTTAACAGAGCGCTGCAGGGTGTAGATCACATGGTCGTACGAGTGGTGCTCATCATTGTACAGTACGCAGTAGTATGCATTGTCTTTTGTCCTGGGCAGATGGAGAAATACACTGGTAAAGTTAAGTTGAGTGCTTTGCATATTAATTCATGTATTTGCATGTGATTAGACACATACCGGGGCTGAAGTTCAGCTGACAGCTCCAAGTTCTCCTCCCACACCAAAAATTCTGTGACGTATTGCAGCAGCACCCGGAAAAGATTCTCAGCGCGCTCATATAACTCAGGCTCCAACCCACACTCATCCTGCACAAAATCAGAGAACCACACAGAAATAACCTCTCAGGAGGTCTCTTGCTCCAAAAGCAACATACTTGAAACATTTCTCACACATTTGCGACAACAAACACGTATTTGTGACATCAATATTGAACCTGGAGTGATTTAATAAATGTTGCTAAAAGGGAAACGTGTATTTTCTAATATTGTAACTTTTAAAGATTAAGACAAATCCACATTTAACACAAATAGTCTGCTATTTGCTGAAAGCAAAGCTAATGTGACATGGACAAAGTTGTTGTAATAACCTTTACTAATTCCCTATTTCCTGTGTCAGCAGCAGCGACTCTACAATATGACAAGGAACCGGTCTATATATTCTTCTTAATTAGATCTAAACAGGCAGCGGGCCTGGTAAAACTAAATTCAAATTCCCTGAGAGCATAAATTCCACATAGCAGCTAAGCATTTCATACAAATGTCTGACATTTGACACACAAACCAAACAAAACACACAGTGAGTCTGTGTATTTACACCAGTCTCTATGTCACACTACTGTGTGAGAACAAGCACTGGAATCTGCCACAATCTAAACAACAAGGGGTCTGAAACAGCATGATGGGTTTACATCATGCTTTTATGGCCATGTGATGCGTCACTGCTTGTTAAGCACTGGTTCAGATCTGGTATAAAAACACAAAGCAGCCTTCCAGACTCGGGACAGTGATGTTTACGGAAAATGGGCACAGAGCCGTCAAGCTGTACATCTGCTCAAAGCCCAGCATGATCTTATCGGAGAAATGTCCAAACATTGTGATCAGCAAAGAAAGACCTGACAAACTACTGCTGAACAGTAACAACCAATCATCAAATGTGACCCAGCAGCAGTTTTGATAGGAGACGCTATAAACTGTCTGCAGTTTAGCAGGATTTAAGCAATTGTAGAAATGCTGCGCTCAACCAGTCTCACTGACACCTTTCACGCATTCAATCAGCCTTCCAATCTCTTAACCAAGTTATACATGTTCTCAGTTGGTGCAGGTAAAAAAAAAGTGCTTTTCTTTCTCGTTTCCGGAGCTAAAGCCACAGCCAAGATGCAGAACTAAGATGGGAAAATAAGCATTCTGGGGTTCACTGACACAGAATGGGACAAGTACGCCCCTCCCACGTCCCTGTTTCCGCTCTATTATATAACTCACCGTTACCATGGCAGTGGCTGCCCCTGGGTCGTGTTTAGAGCAACAGGGGCCAATCTTCCAGGCTTCTACATCCCCACAATCACAAAAGCCCCCGCCTGATGACGCGTGCATCTGGAGGGGAAAAAGCACATACTTTATGTCACTGAGGGAAAGTAATGGATACGCAGAATAGCAATTAAGTTACACATGTGCTTTTGCTGTGTGAACGCATTATTATGCAACACTGGGGTTCCAACATGAAAGTCCTACAATGATCTGGAATTAATCAATCACAGATTTTAGTGTATCTAAAATTGTATTGTGTTTTTCCCCAAAGTTTGAGGGGCATAGAGAAGGGTAATTAAGTTGGCATTAATTATAGGACACTGTGCACAGGAGTGAATCACAGAGTGACTTGACAAAGGCAAAGTTAGGATGCTTTAGTTTCTGTGGGCCCATGTAGAGATGTAAATTCTAAGAAGAGAAATCCAATGATGAGTGACTTCCTATTTCTCCCATTTATTCAAGGGGGAACAAGCTGACTGCGGGCGATTAATGTACTCAAATAAAACATCAGTTCATTTAGATTTCATAAAAAATGTAAACATTTATATCGACACCAACCTTGTAACGATGGCTTTTATGCACGCTATCCTGGAAGCAGTCCATGCACAGGACACAAGTGGGATCTATTGCACAGTCCCTGCAATAAGACATGCCACTCTAGTTACTGTACAAACGAAACTGCATGACAACCTCTACTGCATTAACCAAACATACGTACTTCAATATAAACATCCACAGTTTAAACTTAATGAGCACATGAACTGTAGTTGTATTTTGTGGTGATAATGATTCACTCACTGGCTGCATACTATATTGATTATGTATCACAGGATATGTCTGCACATATGTCTCTGTGTGCTAATTTGAATAAGATACCTTTTTTAAAAGGTAGCATGCAAACATGTTTATTAAAGTGAGACCCTTAAATTGTATTGCTTATATTAAAACTACCCATTATTGTTATATTATTCATTATTATATTATAACTACAAATACCTACTGGGATACACCACTGACTTTCATTATATTGAATTAAGCAAGGTTGTAACTAATTTCTTAACTACGACTCATGTTGACAGAAAATGCAAATGGAAGGTTTGGGAAGGAAACTGCAAAAACAGATGCAGATATTTATGTTAAGGGATACAGCATTTGACATAATTTAGGTCCACTCACGGAGTGCACCATACTGAAACCTAAGAGAGTCTACTCATTAACTATTCATTTTTAACACTTAGCCTAAATACTGTGGGGTTGTCATGTAATTAGATCACTAAAGTAGTAAAACCTATTGAGGCCAGACTATTCCCTCCAAAAGTACTTAATGATGTCAAATAGCCTCCATGTATGTATATTCCTGTCTTTGAAATAACTGCAGATTCCACTTAGGCAGAGTACTGTGCAAATACTTCTTGATACCTGCATTTCATGCCTAAATGCCCAAATGTTAGTTCCTAATAACAGCAAATAAATATGTAGCATTTTATCATAACTACTAGTATTATTGTTGTTGTTGTTATTTGAACTTTATTTATTACTGCAGAAGATCAGAGAGTGTGTTCAGACCTGCAGGAGTAGACGGTCTCTCCCTCTTTGAAGACACGTCCACAGAGCTGGGAGGAGGTGCTGCCCTGCTTGAGCTTCTCCAAACCTTCCTGGGGATCCTCTCCATACAGGAAACACTCCAGAGGGTGGAGGAGTCTGCTCTGCATGAGCTCTTCCTCCTGAGGGCTGGACTCCTTCTTCAGACAGAAGATCTGAGGCACCTGCTCCTTCAGGTAGCGGAGCAGCTCCGCCCTGCTGTCTGCAGCCTCCAGCCATTCCTGCAGGACAAAAGAGAAGAGCGTGATTTCTTTTGCAATGACTCACATCTGTCTCCGCCTAATGACACACAACCACATATATAAGCTGCTGTTCTCATAGTGATGCGCAGATAAATATTTACCTTTAGCAATGCTTGATGTTTACAAATCACTTTAGTCTTCACATCTTGGTTAAAGGGCATTTGATAAAAATTATGAAGATGTATTTTGTGATGAAGGCCGAAATATGTTATTTTGTATTGACTGCTGATGCTACCACTAAGTAGAGCTTTCGCATGGTTTTGTCTTTAGAAAACAGAAGCTATGAAATGTGCACCATTACCAGCCTGAAATCAAAGAGAAAAGGCTTAAGTAAGAAAAAATGTGGTTTCTATTAACTTAAGTTATGAGTAAGAATCTGACACACTGCTTCCTCTTGATTTCTACTGAATTAATGAAGCTTTTTCACTTTGACACTTCCAGTACTGGCTGGCAGCTGTATGAAAAGGACCGTGTGCACAGGGTGGTTTTACTGTTGGACCAGCCAGATATCTATGTGGCAAGAATTACTAATATTGGTAACATCTATTTATTTTATATGTACACTGCACGTGGAGGCTGAGAATACAGTAGACATCAAATCACGTTCATAGTTTATTTATCTGGTCCTGCAAGCTTTTATAGGCCTCATCTCCTTCAAACAATGTCTCTCATTTGTGTTTTGTTTGCTGTACTCCATCAAACCAGTTTAACCACACAAGTGTCCAACTGTAAATACCTAACGTAAATAAAGCATATCTCAGTAGTACCGTTTCGCTTTCACACAGCGAACAACATCACGGACAACGGTTTATAACTGGCAAAACGTTGCAAGAGTTTGAAGTCCGAAAATTGTCGGGACAATGGTGCTCAAAATGTACAAACTCATGTCAACTCATGTTGAGGCGCTTAGGACAAAAGCGAACAACAAAATGCCACAGGATGAAGGTTAACACACTACAGAGAATCGTGCCGTGTTTCCTCCTACTCTGTTGCCTGCTCTAACAGTTCCTGACTCCAAAAGCAGCAATATACACTCACTGTTTGTGAGCAATAAATATTGTAGCCTCTGCAGAGACATTTAACCATTAGCTAGCACAGGAGCTAACCACGAAAGCTAGCCTGGTAACTAGATACTCTTTAACTGCGCGGTTAAACTATTTTGAACAAGGAAATGCACGCATTATGCTTCCGTGCTTTGTCCCTGAGTGTCTCTAAACACTGTCAGCTATATTATCTATTTGAAAAGCATACCTTGCTGAGCTCCAGTCCGCCTAGTGATTTCTCAGGCTCCGCCATATTCCATTTGCCGTAAAGGAGGAGGTGTCACTAGGAGACTGTTCTCCTTGTATTCGAAAATAATTTGCGACTCTATTCGACCATAATTAGAGTAGTCCGAAATATTTTAATGTAGTTAAGCACCTTATTCTATTAGACAAATAGGGCACCTATTTGAAAATGTCCTTATGTTTTAGTAGCACTATGCCTCTAGTCAAAATACAAATTTAGTAAACAAAACATTGTACTATTCTCGCCCTCTGGTGGTAGCTTATAAATTCTGCATACATTCTTTACCATTTTTAGCTTAGAGTCTATGTATAATATTATTTCGTTCAATGTTATATTACAGACAAATACATATGTAAGTATATTTCTCTGTGTGTCCCACACGGCCAGTGATATCAATGATGTCGCTGGTATAAATGCATAAATCTGCCAATGGAGGTTTGAATGTAGATGTACTGGTGAAGGAACCCAGCCACCAGAAGGCGCTGGTCGGGATTGTGTCTTTTTCCACGGTGATGAATGCAGCGGGGCTGGAGGTCAGAGTTGAATGTTTGACAGAAACCTGAATATGGATTCCATATTTCATGAGAAAGTAAGTTAAAACGTTTACCTTAAACTGTTTAACTACAAGTTATTCGTCGTGTTTATTTGGAAAGTCGTGGACCATCTGGCGACGATTTGTTTACCGGCGCTATCTGGCCGGTGTTGAGACATTTGTGGTGGTGTTTGGCAGTATTGTTGTCCAGACAGCTAAAATGCTAATTGCACCTGCTAGTCAGAGACCATGAAAAGTTTCTTTTCAGGTTGGAGTAACAACGCGGAAAGCTTTGTAAAGGAGAAAGCATGTTTTTTTTGTCAATTAGTAAACTGACGGGCTTAACATTAGCTATGTTAAGCCCGTCTCGTCTTATAAAAGAGCATTAAGAGCAGTTGTACGTAAGCTAGCTGTATGTAGCTCTACTGGTGTACGACTGTCAGCGGTTAGGACAGACCAAATCAGCACAATATTAGTATCCTCTAATTCCATGTCCATAAACCTAACCAACTAAGTTGTTAAGAAAATAACTATTTCTTCGTGCTATCACGTTAGAAGAGTCATTTGCGCTGGTGTCTTACCAATAACTAATCCTTTATTTGTAGCAAGAGGGTTCTCTTTGCGCCCAACACTGTCTCAACAACCTCCTGCAGGGTGAGTATTTCACTCCTGTGGATCTGTCCTCCATTGCTCATCAGCTTGATGAAGAGGAGAGGATGAGGATGGCCGAGGGAGGTATGGCCAGTGAGGAGTATAGGACCTTCTTACAGGTAAGGAGACATACTGTAGCAGGTGAATGCCTATTTGTCCATGCTATTACCAAACAGTGACTTTATGCTCTGTAAATGCGTTTCTAGCAACCATCTGGGAACATGGATGACAGCGGGTTCTTTTCAATACAAGTGAGTTTAAGAGATTACATTTTTATTGTTACTTAACAACAAGTCAATAACCATTATACGTGAGTAATATCATTTTCCGTTTCTATCATCTAATTCCTCTAGGTAATTAGCAATGCGCTGAGAGTGTGGGGCTTGGAGCTACTCCTCTTCAACAGCCGGGAGTACCAGAGCCTGATGATTAATCCCATGTAAAGTTTTTATAAAGACTTTATTGTGTGTTGTGTATATTTATAGTCACATAACGACTTTACAGTTCAAGTTGATGGTGACGGCTATCCCTACTTTCACGTTTCAGAAATGAGAAAGCCTTCATTTGCAACTACAAGGAGCACTGGTTTACTATACGCAAACTTGGACAACAGGTATGAGGCACTTGTCATCATGAATCATTTGAATACAGCTTGATTGACTAAAAAATTGTGTTTTGTATTATTGCAGTGGTTTAATCTGAATTCACTATTGACTGGACCAGAGTTGATATCGGACACCTATCTAGCCCTTTTCCTTGCACAGCTACAACAAGAGGGTATTTTAAAATTGACTTTATTTAGTACGCTTTAGATGCTGCAATGCCGAAAAGATTTGTAAAAGTTGTATTTGTGCAGGTTATTCCATCTTTGTGATCCGAGGAAACCTCCCAGAGTGTGAAGCGGAGCAGATCCTTGGGATCATGAGAGTGCAGCAGCAGCAGCGGCCAAAGCTTATTGGAGAGGATGAGGCCCAGACAAGCGCAGGGTATCTACTATAAGTACACACAGTACACAAAACTTAAAAAGAAATACCTTAGTTTAAACGGTTGACTTACTTGTGGCAACTGATTAAGCCTTGTACTGTGAGCAGCAGGTCAGCAGCTCTGAACCAGACGGAGATGAGCTTTGGGGTGGAGGATGAGGTGGTGGATGACGATGAAGAGCTGAAGAGAGCTCTGGCACTCAGCAGGCAGGACATAGATGTGGAAGATGAAGAAGCTGATCTTCGCAGGGCCATACAGCTCAGCATGCAAGGTAAAGGATGAGTCGTCCAAAGGTTTTAAAATCTTATATTGTTTCTACGCCCAGATTATTTGTAGTTCATACAAATCTAAATCTACGAAATTAACAAACTCAAATTTTGTTTACACTCTGCAGTATTAATTAGGCTTTACTCATGGATCATATCAATTAGTCAGTTAGTTTTCAGTCTTATTTTCAAAAATTATATTCCAGGTTCACAATAATAAAATAGTTTTAACCATCTATTCATCACCATTTGTCATTTTGTGTCAATACCGAACATTGGGACCTTGTTTGTTTTATAATATTATAGGAGCAGTGATGAGCAACAAGTCCTCAGAGTCTGAAATGGGAAATGTGAAATCAGGGAGCCTGGTAGCAGGGAGTGCTGCAGGAGGGCAAAAGGAAGGCCAGAATGACACACTCACAGCCGAGGAACTGCGTAAGAGGAGACAAGCTTATTTTGATCGGTAGGTTTGACTGCATGCCTGGTCCTTCAATAAGCTTTGTGAAATTTATGATGTTCAATTTTATGGTGTAAATGTGTTTATATAAATATTACTGTGGTGGTATTTTTTGAGGCCATCATTTTTGTTGTTGTACTTGATTTATAATTAGAGCTTATTGAAGGCTTCATTAATTGCGTCCACTTCCATTGTGTGAACGATTGGTTTTTGATTCAAATTGTCTTTGTTGACTTCTTAGGCAGCAGCAACAAGCTCACCCGAACATTTCTCCACAACCAGACACGAAGTCAACAAGTGGCTCAGGTCAGCACACCAGATGTCTACTGTAAATCTAGTGCACAGTATTTAATACATTTTATCAAAAATCCTGTCCAAGAAAGACATGAAATACACTCTCTTCTTCGCTCTTCTAGGAACAGTAAACACTGTCTCTGAAGAGGACCAACAACAAAAACCCAGCCAGTGAAGAAGGTGTGAAAGGTTTGCCTATGTTGTTTACCAGCTGCCTGGATTGGCAACCCTGTACAGGGGTAGCTTTGCTCCTTCTTCTAACCTTTTGCACATGCGAACATAAGGACAGTCATAAGGCTGACACGTTTCCCCTGGTTAGTTCGCTGACAGGCTATAGAGAAGAGAACGACGACAAAGAAAAGCACCCGTTAGTGTTATCTAACTCACTGAGGCTGGGAAAAGGGTGACCACAGAACTCATGATGCAGTTAATCCAAGTTTGCAATTGCCTTTTTACCATGGCGCCTTCTATTTGTATTGTATACTGTTTTTTATTCAAAGATTTCCTCTGGAAGAGATGGAAAGGAATCTTCAGCCTACAAAGGGTGTGTTTTCTTGAGTGGGTGTGAATACATACAGAGATGGGCGTTCTGTGAAAGACCATAGATAAAAGTCTAATAGATAATGACAGAGCCCCCTTCTTTTATATTGGACTTGCGTTTGTAGGATACGAGATGTGATTCCAATGCCTGCCCCAGCAGAACACCATTGTAGTTTTTAAATCATTTTTGTTGCAATGTAACAAAATATCCTTTAGCCAGCTGCACTAACGTGTGGGGGAAATTATTCCTGACATCATCAATCATTTTACATGTGTATGTCTAAGAGTGGACTCCCAAGGTATTTAGACAACATTTTTTTTGATGTTGTGGGTTTGTTTTTACCTCTAAGTGTATAAGTAGGCACAGTAAATAATGTAAGATTACACAGCTCACAAACACTTAATTTAAAGGTGTTTTGTCCATTTCTCGGTGGAGAAACTGTGACCAAATTAATTCTATAGAGCTATTTGCTGAATTTAAAATACTGTAGACTGGTGCATATTTTTCATATCTTGTCCATACGTGATATGTAATGGGGAACAAAGAAGCAATCTGTCAACATCATAAACTTGCAACTGATAGATAAGTATATGTAGTATGATCCCTTAAAACAAAATAAGTGACATGTCCAACCATCCTGCTTGTAGAGGACTCAGTTTTTTCACTTCTTCAGTATTAGTCATTCACCATATAAAGAATTTCATATTATAAAGAAAAGATTGTCAAAAGGATCATTCTTCCTCTGACACACCTTCACAAAATATTGATAGTTCTTTCTCTTATGCTGAAGCCCCTGAAATGCTTATTTAATTGCACTGATTTGACTCATCCTGTATTCCAGTGATACTTGTACTCATTAGCCACTGGCTGATTGATGACAGTAAAATAGTGACAACAAAGGGTGGCTGTTATTTAACCTCATCATTTGTATAATTTATAATCCAAAGACCGAAACAAAACATCAAACAGCGCATACACTTTGACCTGGTCATTGCATTTCTATTTTATTTTCAGCATTCGTTTCTGACGATGACTTGTTTCGAATCTCTCTTATTTTCCTCTACAAGCTTCCGTTCAGTCCCAAAAACAAAATCTGGTTACATTACGCAATGTTGGGAAGAGACCACGTTACAGCATTTAAACAGTGACATTTGTTTTTGTTATGTTTTCTGGAAACAATGACTGTTGAGCATGGGTATATCTTGATGCCTCCACAAAAGTATTGGATGTTGCGCCATTTTTGACTTTTTGTGCTGGATAACTTCACAGAAGATTCAATGATTTCTTTATTGTTTTGCTTTCCTTTGGGTCTGTTAGGCTTTTGTTTTCTCTATTTAAAATGCACTTGTGAAAAAGTTTAAAATGTTGGCAGTTGGGTTTTTATTACATTATTTTCACTCACTACATTCTTACAATAAGTACTTTTATTTCACCTTACCATAGCACATTCTTTCATTTCTTGTTCCAGGATTAAAGTGACATTCACTCCTGAAGTTTCTCACGTCTCATTTTTTTATTACTTAACATTAATGTGCAGTTATTGATGGTTCTTGTGACATCATTTCTATAAAACGGGCCGGAATGTTTAAAAAACAGCTCCGACTCCATTTGGAAAAGCATAACAGGCAGTATGTCGTGGTTAATATGTAACGCTCAGAGCACACTTGTACTTTGTTTCCCCAAATAATAGACGGTGCTTTCAGATGTAATCCTGCTCAAGTGGAATGGTACGTATAACGGATAGTTAATCTTGAAAAATATGCATTTCAGTCACAATATCTATTGCATTTCAGAACTGAATTAAATTGAGTGGTTTTGGTGGTAACGTTGATGGAGAAAATGCTATAACCATTTTTAGTTAGTTATTGTTACTGTTCAATTGTGCTTTTTAAATATCTTTTGACATTATGGTCTTTCAGGTTGTGCACCCTCTTCAGACTCAAAATATGGTGGTAAACAAAATGAAGATGGGATTTATTTTCATTGTAACCTACATGTGCGTTCTCGCTCCTGCCCACCAAGCACACCTTACAAACGCCACCATCTCAGATCTTTCTTTCAAAAATATGGACTTTGCCATGAACCTTTACAGAAAAATATCCAGCTACCATGACAAGAACATCATCTTCTCACCTCTGAGCATCTCCACCAGCTTTGCCGCTCTTTTAATGGCTTCTGATGGTGTCACAAAAAGGGAATTAGTGAAGGGACTCAACTTGGAGCAGCTGGAGCGGGCTGACCAGCCAGAACTTATCCCGAAACTCTTTCAACTCCTTAGTGACAACATCACCCGGAATGGATCACTGAAGCTGGACCAACACATGGCTCTCTTTATGCACCGACAGTTTGTGGTGGAGAAGGTGTTTAAAGACCAAATCAAGAAGTTTTTTTACGCTGACATCAAAAGTATAGACTTTGCGGACACAAAAGGGAGTATCCACTTCATCAATGAGTATATCAAGGACAAGACTGAGGACAAAGTGACGGACATGATTTCCACCTTGGATGCACTGACCCAACTCATGTTAATCAACACAATTTTCTTCCAGGGTAAGTTGAATCGCTCATGTAGTTCAGAACTTATTTTTTGGTCGTTAATAATTGTGCTTTGACTCCCGTTTGTGTTTTGACCTTTGACCCTCAGTGTCCACAAATAAAAATAACTATTATTTCCTCCACAGGAGCCTGGCAGATGCCTTTCAACCCCAATTTCACTGAGAATGCACCCTTCTACATTGACAACTATAGTGTTGTGCAAGTGCCGATGATGTTTAAAGAGGATAAGTTCTACACAATGGACGATGTTCCTCTTGGTGCCAGAGTGCTAAAGCTACCATACCAGGAGGGCGTTTCCATGCTCATTCTGCTGCCCAACAAAGCCATGGATTACACTGTAATTGATGATGAGATCACTGCTGAGAGGTTCCTCAGCTGGATCAAAAAGCTGCGCAAAATGTAAGTGCATAGAAAGTCATGTGAAAATAATTTACATTTTACAACCTCATGTGAGGCTTATCTTTTTTCAGCTTTCTTTTATTTTTTTTGCTTATTTTATTGTTTGTATTCTGCTGTATTTGAATTGTTATTATTTTCTCTAGAAAGGTGCTGTAAAAAGCAAACGTACAAATACATTATATCAAACACCTAAAGCAACAGGTAACAAGTGAGTCTACATCTTGTCGTCTTGTTCACAGCAAACTGGAGGTCAACATGCCCAAATTCAAGATGGAGCAGTCGTATTCCCTGCACAACCTTCTACCAGATATGGGCATGGCCAATATCTTCAGTAGTTCAGCCAACTTGACAAAGCTGAGTAAGGACGAAGGCCTCAAAGTGTCAGAGGTTAGTTTTCATTTCCGCCGTGCTGTGAAAACAATCTTGCATATTGCAACCAATGCAGATGATTTTTATTTTTTATCTCTACTGTAAAATCACAGGTGCTGCACAAGGCTGTGATTGAGGTGGACGAGACGGGAACCACTGCAGCAGCTGCCACAACAACTGGCATTATTCCATATTCCTTACCCAGGACCTTCACTGTGAACAGACCATTTTTCTTCTTCATATTCCACGAAGACACAAACTGTCTGCTGTTCATGGGCAGGGTGATCGACCCCACCAAAAACTAGCAGTCAGTGACTGAACTGTGTGTTTGCACATGACGTTGTGTTTATTCAGGCTTTTAAAAAGATAGAGCCCTATTAATAAAGAATTGCTTTTGGATTTAATCAAATCATTTCAGCTTTTGAATAATGAGATGTACAATATGCATAGTAAATGAGTGCACTGCTGGGTATACACATGTGAGTGCAACACTAATTGAATCACTTTCCATATAATGAGTACATGAATAGATTACCTCACTTGCAGCTGTCTATTAAATACTTCAGTACCACTTTCCAATACAGAGTTTTGGGGAATAACTTTCTACCAACAGTTATATTGGTAGAAAGTAATGAGCATTGGTTCACCAGCAAGATATTTTTCACAACCTGGCAACATGCAAATTGTTCTCATTAATGGATTGTAACTAATCAAAAAAAAAACTATTAGTAATGAATTATCAATAAACCCATTACTTACTATCTATAAACCTTTTATTAAGGGTGGTACCAATACATCCAGTCTTATAGACGTGTCGCAGCTCAAACACTGAGCTCAGTCTTAGATTAGAAATGTCTAAAATGATTACTTTATCTAGATCGTATACATATCAGATTGTATGAAGGTGATCATCAGGCTACTGATCATTTCTAATAGATTGTTTTAAGACATTGTCATGGTTTTGTTGATAAGACAGAATTTGACAAACAAAATAAAATAAATAGTAGCAGGAAAGATATGTTACTCTCAGTGAATAATAAATAATATGACTAATATGGATGTAACCTTTGACCGGCCCCATCCTCCCGGAAAGAAATCTGTACCTGTCGTACAAATAAAGTTTTTCAAACCACGTGACCAACACTGTCATGGCTGCGCCCTCGTGTCATGCGTGGATGTTGTCGCTTGTAACACTATTTTGAAATTTCAAAAAACCCACAGCCAGCCAAGGTAGTGCTCTTTTGTTCCCCTCATTGTTTTACTCTTTGTTTACTTGTTTATGGTTCACCAAGCCAACTGAATGTGATTGGCTTTATTGGAGTGCCTGGGCACCCAGCTGCTAGCTAACTCCACACGCTTTCAACAACTCGGTTTGTGGGAGGCAAGTTAACACATTGGCGTAACTCGTTAGTTTATTTATTCGTAGGAAAATGAAGACAAAGAAGATGAAGCCGAAAAACAAGCGAATGTCCTCCGGGCTGATGAAGAAAGACAAACGGAGCATCCATGTGAAAGGCAAATGGAAAGCTATAGAGCTTGATCCCAGTATCTTCTCCGAGGAGGGCATGGAGGGTCTGGTGTGTTTTGAAGAGCTGACAAATTACCGTCTGGTAGATTCCGAGAAGGCTGCACCTAAAGCCGCGAAAGAACTGGAAAAAAAGAAGAAAAAGAAGAAAGCGACGAAGAGAAAAGCCAGCGTGGGAGAGGAGGCTGGAGAGAAGGTCGACGTGGAGAGCAAAGAGGGAGACACGACGGCTGAACCAGCCGAGAAAAAAGCCAAGAAGAAGAAAAACAAGAAACCGGCTGCAAAGGAGTCAGTTCAACCAGAAAACCGTTCTGGAGAAGTGACACGGGAGGATGTAGCTGCAGGTGAGCAGGGAGGAGAAGACGAAACCGCTACAGAAGACACAAAAGATACAGCCATTAGCTCAGAACCTGGAGCCCAACCAAAACTCAAAAAGAACAACAACAAAAAGAAGAAGAAAAACAAACCGAGGCAGCAGATAGAAAAGGAAACCGCCCCAGAAGAACAGCCAAATCTGGATTCTGCATCAGAACTTCAGGCTCTGGGGCAAGAAAAATCCACCCAAGATAAAGTGACAAAGCCCACCAAAAAGCAGCAAAAGAATTGGACAAATGCAGGACTCTCTGGCTCTATTGACAAGAATACAGACGTGAGTGCATGGAAGGACTTGTTTGTTCCGTCCCCGGTGCTAAAGGCACTGAGCAGTCTTGGATTTGGTGCACCGACCCCTATTCAAGCCCTGGCTTTGCCTCCAGCTATCAGGGATCGTATGGACATCCTGGGGGCGGCTGAGACGGGTAAGATAAAAATACATTTTGCTCTTTTAGGTTCTTGTCAAAGTTTTGTCCCCCTTAACAATCTGTCCTCATATTTCTGTCATTACAGGAAGCGGCAAGACATTGGCTTTTGGCATTCCCATGATCCACGCCATCCTGGAGTGGAGGACCGGTTCAGAAAAGCCTGTTGATGACAGCACTGAACCAACCACAAAGGTGGAGAGTTTGTATTTACCCGATGATTCCACAAAGTCAGGAGCCGCAATAGAAGAGGAAGAGGCGGAGGACAACACGGAGGATGAGGAAGAAGACGACGAGAGCATCACAGAGCAGGAGAAAGGTGACACAGATGAACATGACAGTCAAGATGGAGACGACGAGCAGCTCGGATGTGTTAAAGTAATCGAAAATGCCGAGTTTGACTTTGACCCCGCCGCTGAGGCAGGCAGTCGGAGTCAGCCTCTGCTTGGACTTGTGCTCACTCCCACCAGGGAGCTGGCTGTTCAGGTCAAGCACCACATTGACGCTGTTGCAAAATTCACAGGTAAGTCGTTAAAGTTTAATGCTAGATTTGTTTGAATGAATTAAAACCGAATTATTAATGTCAAGATACTCACCGTGTGACTGTTGTGTAGACATCAAAACAGCAATAGTGGTGGGCGGAATGGCCCAGCAGAAACAAAGAAGGGTGCTGAAGCGAAGGCCAGAGATCATTATTGCCACTCCAGGACGTCTGTGGGACTTGATCAAGGAAAGGCATCCACATCTGGAGAACTTGAGACAGCTCAAGTAAGTCGCTCTTCACACCTCGTTTCTTTATATATGAAAAAATATATATGTTTTAGATATAACAAGATTTGGCAAACAAATACAAAGTCCCAGATTGATCAGCCATCCTCAGAAGCCATCTGGCAGAATTGTCAGGGATTTCCAAATTGTGTAAGTTTTCGAGAGAGAGCCCTTTAATTTTCTCAAAATTAACATGAATGTTAGTTGTTTTTTGTTTTTTTTCGGCAACTCTGCAACATCCTGTTTATATTAAGACAAAAAATAATAAAAAATACAGAGCGTGTTTTGGTTTTTATAGGCCAATCAGGAGGGAGACGTTATCTGATTTCTTTACAAGATGCAGTACGAAGATTAAATGTAATTCAGTATGTAAACTGCTCTGTAATGACTGGTTCATGAACGGGATGAAGGAGAAATACTCCAAGACTCTCTAACATCCATGTACTTAAGTACAACATCAGCAATGAAAGGCTGAATAAAGCGACGAGACCAAGCAGCGACTGCACATCATTGCTATTTGTAGAAGAGCAGCAAAATGTTTGTTGAAAACCAAACGGATACCAGAGGTGGTGACTTTGTTAGATGTTCATGTCACCTTCTTTATTAACCCCTCTGTGTTTTTTTTCCTACAGGTGCCTGGTCATTGATGAAGCAGATCGCATGGTAGAGAGAGGCCACTTTGCGGAGCTAGAGAGTCTGCTGGAGATGCTGAACACCGTGCACTTTAATCCCACGAGGCAAACATTTGTGTTCTCGGCCACACTGACCATGGCGCGCAGCCTGCCCACCCGCCTCATGCAGAAGAAGAGAAAGAATCTGGACAAGAGGAGTAAGCTGGAGATTCTCATGGAGAAAGTGGGGATCAAGTCCAAACCCAAAATCGTTGACCTGACGAGGAAGGAGGCGACCGCGGAGACCCTGACTGAGACACAGATCCACTGTCAGAAGGAGGAGAAGGACTTCTACCTTTATTACTTCTTGCTCCAGTATCCCGGCCGCACCATGGTGTTTGCCAACAGTATAGACTGCATCAAGAGACTGAACTCCCTGCTGGTTATCTTGGACCGTACTCCACTGCCTCTTCATGCCAACATGCACCAGAAACAACGCCTCAAAAACCTGGAAAGATTTGCTGAGAGGGAGAGGTGAGCGTTGCACACACTTGTAGTAGCGCTCTGAAGGTATTTGCCTTAGGTTGGGACTTAATGTTGTAAGTGCGTACCTGTGATGAAATGTATACAAACCTGTTAACTGCAACTAAGGGCTTAAGGGTTTTATCAGGTATGTGCGACGAAGCCTGATTTATGTTTCCCCTGGTTAGTTTCATCATAAAGCATATTTACAGTTCTGTAATTTAAAGTTTGCAACCACAGTAGTTTTGGAAATTAAAATAAGTTGCCCACACCCACCGCACTAGTGCAAGATTGAAAAAATAACAAACTTGTCACACAAGAGTTTCATTCGCTCCTCAAAGTGGGTGGGGAAACCACTCGAGTGCACTTCGATATGTCTGTACTTGTGCTCCCGTTGCTGCCATCTTGGCAATGGAAGTAAAAAAAATAATATAGAATTATAACCATTTAACACATTGAGATGTACTTATTTTAAGGTCAGATTATTAATTTAATAGTAGCAGTTATGAGAAACATCTCAATATTTGGCAACTCCTCCTTTCCTTGCATTTATTTTCTGTATAATCAACTTAAACACAAAAAGAAATAACATTTCTGTATGAAACACTGAACCTCACCACTGATGCATTGCTTACTGGATTTCAAAATGTAATTCACAGTTGTGTTTTGCTGACTACTGATGTGGCAGCAAGAGGACTGGATATCCCCAACGTTCAGCATGTTATTCACTACCAGGTGAGCTTTTTCTGGCTTTAGTGTTTATTATTTTTGACTGAAAGCCGGTTACTTTGTATTCAAACAACAAATTCCTATTTAAAAACAAGGGTACTAATCAACTGTGACACAACCCAGGTTCCCAGGACATCTGAGACGTATGTCCATCGCAGTGGCAGAACAGCAAGAGCCACCAAAGAGGGTCTCAGTTTGCTGCTAATAGGCCCGGACGACATGATGAACTTCAAAAAGATTTACAAGGCTCTTGGGAAGGACGAGGAGCTTCCTATGTTCCCCATAGAGCTCAAGTGCATGGAAGCAATCAAGGTGAGATCCAGCGTTTAGGTCCTGTCTTTATGGGACATTAAAGAGATTATGTTTGATAGTTATCGTCGAGTGGTTTTCCTCCACAGGAGCGGGTGAACTTGGCCAGACAGATAGAGAAGATTGAGTTCCACAACAGCAGGGAGAAGCACCACAACTCCTGGTTCAGACAAGCAGCAGAGGCCCTGGAGGTGGACCTGGATGACGACGTTTTACTTGGTAAGACCAGACAGAGCACAAACTATACTGTAACATGTTCCCTTTATTTAAAAATGTTCAAATACAGACAACAAAATATGCGACCCATGTCCACAGGAAGCGCAAAGGACGAGAATGCCGACAGAGAGCAGCAGAAGATGGTGAAAGGGATGAAAAAGCATTTGAAGCATTTGATCTTCCAGCCTGTATTCAAGCAAGTGACAAACACCAAGTACCCCACTCAAATGGGAAAGCTCTGCCTGCCTCACATGCCTCTAGCAGGGATGGAAAGCGCCCTTACCAGGGTTTCAATACAGGAGGAGAAACTGAAGTTAAAGAAAGGTGTTCCACCACAGCAGAAAAGGCAGAAACGGAAGAAAGAACAGCAGCAGCAGCAGTGACATGTTAATGGAAATGCGTGTTTTTAAAAGGCCAGCTTTGACAGGATTTATGTAATTTGTGTTACATAGTCATTTCAATTCATCTAAATACGTATCGCACAGTGTGCAAAAATGTTGTTTGTTGAATCGCTGTACACTGCAAGATTTTATAAAAATCTGTTTTCACAAGCGTCTTAAAGCCCAGTTGGGATTTTATTCAACCAAAGTCAATATTCCTGAGTCGAGCCGAGTCCTAGTGGAGCCCTGGTCAGTGTTGAGGTCGTGGGTAGAGAATGTTATAGTGTGACGTTTGGTAGAGGAGGTGCAGTGAGGGTTCAGCACCCTCTGGAATGACGTGGTGAGCCAACTGCTGCTCATCGCCCTCCATGGAGACAATGTGGATGCAAATGTTCAGGGCCTGTGATAGAGCTAAGATGTCCACGTGATCACACTCCATCGCCATGGCCTCCACTTCCTGAATGAAGAGAACGAAGACGTTACCAAACCTGACTCTTTCCTTGACTTTTACAATAAAAGATGGCCGCCTACTTTTACACTAGATGGCAGCATTATTACTAACTTGATGACAGTAGACTTGTAGATTGGGCGCCTCCACAAAGTTGCGGAAGAAGTCGGCATGGTTCTGCAGGTGTGCTGAAGTGAGCAGCCGGAGATACTGCACCACGCTGTCGGAGGTCATCTGCTCATTGAAGAGCCTGAGCAGCCGGCCGTCCTGCTCATCAGCCTGGCACTGCTCCACTACATTTACAACCTCCAAGGGAACAGCAACAATTTGATATTTTCACATGCTGGTTTTTACAAAAAAAACCTCTTCTTCCTAGTTCTACAAGTGTGCCTCGAATACATTGATTTTCATTCCCTGCACATGTTTAATAAGCACACCAATTACACTTAGTAAGGGGCCGCTCATGTAGGGACTTTTAAGTGGCTATGGGGATTTGGTGTCACATCAGCGGGACCTTCCTATTTCTATATTGCAAGTTTATTATAGACATGGTGGGTCAGCTGGTTACAGGTTTTTTCACATATAGAATGCAAGATCTGCACACAAGTGTAGTTAAATGTGTAGACTGAAAATCTAATTAAATGGTAGATTCAGGTACAATTACTGTACATTGGGAAAAGGGCCTTTCCTATGCAGTTATAATGCAGCTGACTCACTTGTCCGATTTCAGAGCTTGACACCCACCACAAAAACATTATCACTTATCTAAGTTGTTATTATTTTGTACTATTATGTCAAACACTTTGGCGACAAAGTGAGTGACTCCCCAAACGGGAATTTTTAAATGTATCAATAGGTCCCAGGACTTGTACCTAACTTTGTTTCATTGCTTGACGTACAGCAATTTCTGAATGGTTCATTCCCAAAAGTAATACCCCATTATTTCTGCTTACATGTGAGGGTTTCCTTTTGTTTCCTGACGTATTAGAACCCAGTGCTACCTGGTAAGTAGAATAAATGGCGTGACTGTACAAGGAAAATGCGATACGTACTGTGTTCAGGTGGTGCTTGAAAGAACTCTCATCAAATCCCGCAGAAGACAAGTCTTTGCAGGTTTGAATAATTGTCTCCTTAAATCTGAATGTGAACGCGACAAGACATGGACAACTTTAATATTATAATGACTTTGGACATAATGTATGAGTCGTGGTGGTGACTGACCTCTGCAAAGCCCTGGTGTTGTGTAGGACGGACTCCAAGTGTGCGAAGCAGAGGGCTCTGTAGAAGCAGTTTCCATCTCCGCTCACCTGCCTCACGGAGGAAAACTGGCTGCTTAAATCCTAACAAAGGACAATAGGTGTGATTCATGTGCGGCGGAGCCGGTGAGTTGACTGTGTAACCCCCCGCACTACACCAACCCATCCCACCACAGCCTACTTTATATTTGGCACCCGGCGTTTGCTCAGGAAACAGCGAAGAAATGTCCTCCCTGCACGAGACGAGACTGCCAGCCTCCATCTGTCGAGAAACAAACACGGTTACAATCTGCGAGGGCAACCCGCCGTTCCGAGGGTCGAGCGGCCCCGCGACGTACCTTCGTCTTTCACCAGCATGGAAACACGGAGAGAAAACGTAATTACAGTGTAGCAAGACTCCGTGCGTCAAAGCGGCGCGTCAAAACATTGTTGCGATTTTATTACCATTTTTTTTTTCTCTTCTAAAACCGGATGTTTGCAGATACCACGTGTTCGTGTTAAAGGGACAGCCCATGGTTTGTTGAGCCCTGGAGTCGTGGTTAGTGCTAGTAGACGACTGTGTACCCGATGTGACCTGCGTTAGCTCAGAACGTGGCAACCCACAATTTCCCTGTTGTGACAAACCCTTACGTATGTGGAGAAATACCTTGTTAGAGTGGAATCCCATATTCAAAAGCTTATGTAAAAGCACAGAAGTATCACCAACACATTGCACTAACGGTATTGTACACCTGATTGTTTTGAATCTCCAAATTGACCATAGCTGTCACATTAGTGTAGTGGAGTAAAACGTTTTAACATGTCCCTCTGAAGTGTAGAGGTGTAAAGCAGCACACAATGGAAGTATTTCAAAACTCTTCACCACTGGTCATCAGTAAGTGGGTGTGCTCCGACGCCCTTAAGGTAGAGGGGTCAGACAGTACATTAGAGGGACCCTTCCTCATTAATGTACAGACTTCAATAATTAATGTGAGGATACAACAGCCTGAAGTATCATCAGCCGAGGAGTTCAGATTCTTGCTGTTTTAATAATGAATGGATTATAATTGTTAGGAATGCAAACACCACTTTGTGTTAGATACAGAATGGAAAGTTAGATGTATTTGCTGTATTTAATCAATAAAATGCAGAATATCACAAAGTATTCTTCCCCTACATCATTTAAAATAATTCTTTGTGAACTGCAAATATTTTCTCGTTGCAGTTTGTACAATCTAAATGAGAGAAAACTGCATACGTACCATTGCACACTCTGTTTTTGATGGGTGTTACTTCCTGTCTGACAGCATCATTTGATTGTGACCATTTTATTTCAAAATGCAACAATGATTACATTCCAGAGATACACATCAACAAAGTTCTGATGCTTGAATACACTTGTTTACCTTATTTACTAAATCTATGTGGGATTTTAAGTGGAAAACTTGCATAGAGACTCAAGAGTGAAACCACTCTTAAATGATGACAGAAATATCTTAATACTGGGTTCATTTACTAGCTTTTTCCAGAGTTTTCAACTGTAACTCACAGTCTCCATGTTGTCATGTTCTACATTTTAAAAGTACAATATAGTCACACTACTTCCAAGGTTGAAAATGAACTTTCCCCCCTCAACAAACAAACATTAATGTGATCATGAAAACACCACGATGAGTTCTCGATCAACTCGTCGTCTCGCTCTATCTGCTGACTTTACTTGAGCTTTTGATTTGTGTTTTACTGCCGATGCTTTTCGTCGATCCCCTCTCTCTTTTGTCCGTCAGAGCTGTCCTGCTCGTCATTGCAGTGCCCGACTCCATCAGTCTCCTCGCTCTCCTCTCTGTGTCTGTCTTGTCCAGAATGTACTCCTGAAATCAAACCCGTGGTTAGTTTAAAAATAAGGTAAAGGAACGTAAATTATCTGTAAATGAATATAACCAAATATTTTCTTAAGATTTTACCTTCACCATGTCCATCATTGTCAGTATGTTCATGTTTTCCAGAGGTCCATATGCTGCTAGATAACACTGCTCTGCGAGGCTGTTGATGGCCATAAGCAAGGTTCCCACTTCTTCAACCTGAGTGATAATGGCAAATATGAAAATATTTCTATTCAAAACTCCTATCTGCAAATAAGCGAAGCAAATCATCTTGAAAACATACCTTCACTCTGGACAGGCCTTGCTCCATCAGCAGGTTGACCTCCGCCTGCTTGTTCTTCTCTTTGAGGGTTTCTAACTCACTCTGGAGTTCAGACAGTTCCTTATTGGCCATCTGCAACACACATGAAAACTCTAATGTTGTTCATTCAAGCGCTGTTAATTACGACAAATTGTGGTGAATGTCTGACCAGTTTCTTAATGCTGTGCTCCTGCTTCATGGTCTGCAGTAGTCGATGGCCCTGCTCCACCTCCTCCTCCAGACGCCCCAAACGCTGCAGCAGCTCCTGGTGGGTGATGGACAGGGTCTCATGGCGCCGAATGATGGGCATAACCAAAGACTCAGACCCATTATCAAGGTAAGCTGAAAAAGATTGTGCAGTTCGGTGTAATTAACTCATGAGGATAAACAGAAAAGGTTAGTGTAAAAGTTCGCTTATGGAGAGCAATCAAAGTGAGTTCTGAACTTACTGCTGGGGAGATAATCTAGGGTTTTCATCAAGTAGTCCTCGTAGATTTTGTATTTTGTCATTCTGTCCTTTAAAACGTGTTGCCTGTGAATTGAGATGAGGCGAAAAGTGACCAATTTTTGTAATGCTGTGTTCCTGCTTCGTGGTCTGCAGTGGTCGCTGGCTGAGGGATATCCTCACATTGGTTTAAAGTTCCTACCTGGCTCTAAGTTGTTTCAGCTGTTCAGTCAGATCTTGTACCTCTCTCTGCTTCGAAATGTTCTGCTCCCGTGCAGCCTCATACTTCTTCAGCGCTCGACGTCGCTTAACTTCATTTTCAGCCACAAACTTCTCAAATTTGATTGCCCTCTCTTTAGTCTGGGTAAACAACCCCCCACGGGGAAATGTGTTTAGGACTGCGTCAGTGACAGATATGTACTTCCTAACCATTCTCGTATTCAAGTCGTTTTAGTTGGTTTCAATTCACCTGCTGTTGTTTTATTTCCAGTTCAGACCTTGTCTGAGCTAGAGCCTCCACGCAGCGTTTAAACTCTTGCCGTTTGAGTGTGAGTTGCTTGTCCACTTCATCCAACTCAGCCTTTTTCTTCAGAACCAGGGTCTTTTGCAAAGTGTTCACTCCGGCCTCGAGTACTCTGCTCGAAGTCTAGTCTCCACATATACAAATACTATTAGCTGCATAAGCATTAAAAAGTTTTCCATGTACTAAAAGATCCTAAAAAGTCAGTCATCACAGGTAATAAAATGTAGTTATCTGTAATATTTCTTAAGTGCACAGGTCGACAACAGATATTTGTATCCTTTCTTACCTCTGTTACAACAGGTATGTGGTTGACATGCTCCTGCTTTCTATGTCTGAGGAGAAAATTGACATCATTCAATTGAAACATTCATAAAGTGGGTTTTAAAGAGAAGGGAAGCTGTGCTGTGTAATAAAAGCACAGGCCTACCTGGTGTCTTCCGACTGTGTTACAAAAGTGTTTCTTATTCTGTTCTCCACCGTCAGTTTCAGACGGGGGTCGCTGTTATCTAAGAGAGGAAGTGAAGAAGTCGTCATGTTTTTTGCAAATGTATCTTCCGGGAATCCCGATGAGTAAACAAGTCCTGCAGTTATTCCACGTTCGGACGATCAGAAGGACAACCGAGGGACTTTTCCGGATGTTTTCCTGGATTTGTGTGGCTGTTGCCTGGGAAACGCGGGCGGGACAACAGGGAATGTGTCGGGATCGTGTCTCCGTTGTCATGGCAACTGCCAGGGAGGCGGTTGTGTTTTATTGATTGAATGAGAGGCATTGAAATGAGATCGTTAGAGGTCCGAGTCGAGGAGAATTAAGAGCGCTCACTCGAGTCTAATTCCGGTGAACCGTGAACCAAATGGAGGATCAAACTGACTCTGAGGTCCAGGAAGGGTTTAGGATGCACTATTATCAACTCTGTGACATGTCCCACAATTAACCCCAAATGTATATGTATATTTTTTTTACCAACTTTACATTATGGATCCCCTTCAAACATATTTTTAGACATAGCCAATTTATTTGCTTAGATTTATAGTTTGTGTTCGGTAAAACCAAAAGAAAGTTGAATAACCTTTTTCTTTTTTTTTTATTCCGTCTACTACTTCTGCCTCAATTCAAATTCTCAGTGTTTGCGCACCAAGTTTCCACATCACACTTGAGTAAATTGGAGCCTATTGGACCATAACAATAAGTAAAACATATGTTTGAGAGCTGGGGGACTTAAAACAACATAAAAGTAATGAATTACAATTGGTTTAGCAGGTGTTGGCTTGCCTTTTTGTAGAATTACCTTGAATCAAATAATGACGCAACCTTTACAGTGCAGTTAAAATGGAGTTTGTCTTTGTTCAGCAAAAACGTGTGGCTTTTTTGAAATTTTGAAACAGTCTCAGACGTAGTTTAGTTCCTCCAGCTGTAAATTGATATGCTGAAGGACTGGTTTGTGTTGAACAACAAACAGAAGTCACTTCCACTTTAGATGCAGGAAGCATTTTTCACAGACACTTCGTAAGAAGTAATTGTGAAACAGAAGTCCACTGTCATTAATATGTGCTCCTCAGACACATTTTCACACTAACCATTATGCCACAGTAGGAGCTGATACAACCGAAGGATATGAGACCATGTTTAAGAGGTGAATCAACACATTTGTAATGTTAAAGCAGCTTTTATGAATGAGGAATCAGGAACACTGTCACGTGGTAAGTTGCAGTCTTTAAATTATGGTTCAAGCTTTAAAGAAAAGTTAACTGTTGTGTTCAAATCTCCCCTCTTTCTGCGTATGTGTGTGTGCATTTCATCTGTGTTTGAAAATATAGTGAAAAAAACATTAATCATCCAATAATCAAAGTTATAGTTTGAGCAAATAAACTGCAACTCCAGCTTTATGTGTTATTCTAATGTCATCTTTCTGCTGCATAACTCACTGTAGCACTAGCCTACACACGACCTCACATCAGTGTTGCCTCTGGAGCAGCAGAATCAAGTGGAATCAAACACAGTTGAACATGCCCTTAAAAGGCATCTGTCCTCACTGCCTGCGCTGCTGCTCTCTGATGTCTACCAGTGCAGACCTCAGCTCGGTCAAACGAGCTTGGTCTCTAATTCATTTAGTATGATTGTATAGTATGTGTGTATTACACTGAGTATTTTGTTTTGGGAACTTTGCAAACTTGTTAATACACGTGCTGCTATTAGTGTTCTGACTTTGGTTTTCTAATCTCCTGTTCTGGATCATCAGTCTTATCACTGGTCTATAAAGAAGACAGCAGTGCGCTGTTGGACAACACATCTCCTCCTGTGATGATTGCAGTCAGCAGATCCCGGTCTCTTTACCAGAGACTAAACAATGATATCAAAGACAGGCTGGCTGTCTGCTCCCTGAGTCTCCACACTTCAGCCGACTCAACAGCAAGCTTACTCAGGTGAGTAAACGTGAGATTACTATGAAAGTCACTTTTTTATAAGAAGTACATGCCCGTGATATTTCCCTTTGCAAGTGTATTATAATAAAACAATCTCTGAGTAATCCCATTGAAATAAGTAATTTTATGTGGTTAAAAATGAGGTTCTACATAAACTGATGGTTAGAAATTGTCACAGCGGTGACATTGGCTTAGCTCAGTACAGGTACCTGGTCAAGTGCCTAAAAAATAGCTTAATGATAAATCTGGTTCATGTGAAGGGAAACACATGATCATGTGATATTAAAAAAATCTTTATAAACTAACATTAGAAAACAAAGCAAAACGCCCACCGCGCTAATATTAATTCCCTGCAGGTGGCCTGACTGTAAGTGTGCAGCAGCTATTGCTTTCTACACTGGGAAGAGGGGTCACTGATCTGCTGCTGCTGCTGCTTTGACTTTCATTTCCTGTAGATGCCAAAAATTGGCATGTATTTCCATCTCAAAACACCTCCCCCTTGTGGAGGAACTGCTGCCCACTAAACACCATGTACTGAGTTAGTAAGTTAGAAGCCAGTATGGAGGACCAAAACAGCCATAATTAAAAATAAATGAAGAAATGACTCAATAAAGAAATTAATATCCCATTAAATGCACCAAAATTGATAAAAATTTGTTTACATTTCTTTGTCTTTTCACATTTGTAATGTAATGGCGACATCAGTTATATCAATTTATGTCACATCTTTTCAATTAATGAATGCCTATTTTTAATATTTTGGTGCATTTAATGGCATGTTCATTTATTTATTGAGTAATTTACTAATTTCTTCATTTATTTTTAATTATGGTAGTTTCGGACCTCCATAAGTATAAGGGGCCTCACATCTTAAACAATGGTTAGACACATGAAGCGCATGAGCTCTTCCCAGGGGTCATGAGCATAATTATATTGACATAATTATGTCACTGTGCACATGTGACCATGCAGGCATTAACCAGTATCTTGTGGTTTGTCTTAAAAGGAAAGGAATCTTTTTATAAGAGTTGCAGTTTTTACAGACACATTGTGCAGCAAAAGCAAGTTTTTTAAAAAGTTCTATCTTCTGTCTTTTATCTTCTGTAGTCATTGTCATTGTTGTGCTTTCCCTCTGGTACTAGAACTATTCTTCCTAAATTCCCCTTTAACATTAGTGCTTTTTATCATCTGGATGTTTAATGTGGAAGCCAGCCAATTAATTAAAAGCTTCATACAAAGAAAGATATCTCGCTTTAGACTGCATTATCTCCAGTGCTGTTTGCCTTATCTCTGGATGTCCGAGTCTCCTGACATATATGGATACACCCTTCTTTGGGGCCTGACGATACGGTCCCAAAATAATCTGCGAGCACAGCTGAGTCCCGCTGCGCGCTGCACGCCGCTCCGCCGCCGCGCCGTGTGTGGAAACACCGCCGAAATCTATCATCAGTAATGACGAGATTCAGCTATTCTGAATACTTATCTCAGTTCCGTAATGCTGGAGGTAAATGTAATAATGTTCTGCCGCGACTGCGAGGAGATAGGACGACAGGAGATAGTCAGAGCGGCGTCACGCCAGAGCCGGAGTGAGTCCTTTGTTGTCGCGTTTGACAGGAGGCTGCACGTATGTATGTGTGTATGTGTGTGTGTGTGTGTGTGTGTGTGTGTGTGTGTATCCGGGTCTTTGGCAACTGAGGTCTTCTGTGTAACTAAAAACATGATCTCTATTAATTTAAACCATATACATTAGACTTGATTATTTAGGTTAAATAAAGCCCCCCAAAATGAAGATAATCACCAAAATATAAAAGATTTAAGATCCACATTGCATCAAAACTGCAGGCCTCAAACAGTGCTGATGTCTGTCTAAAATTAGACTTAATCGCATTTAAGCTTAAGTGAATTCAAGTGTTGTTTTTTCTCCTTTCAAGGGATGTTGACCCCGTGGTCTTTGCCATCAGGAGAGGGGATGTTGAGGCTGTTAATGATCTGGCAACATCCACCCCTCACAGCCTGCTGAAGGAGAACAAAGATGGGTGGATATCTCTGCATGATGCTGCCTTCTGTGGACAGACGGAGTGCTTGAAGACCCTACTGAGGGGTATGACGTTGAAAGCAGTACATTTGTTCAATTTGAATCACACTGATAATATAGGAAAGCAAAACAGAGATGGTGTTTTGATGTGCTGTTTGCATATTTTCAAAATGTTCAATATTTTCATCTCAAGCCCATCCAGGTTCAGTGGACAAACGTACCTTGCAGGAGCAGACGGCCTTGCTGCTTGCTGTGTCTTGTGAACACTTGTCATGTGTGCAGAGCCTTCTGGAGGCAGGCGCTGACCCTGACATCAGCAGCAAGAACAAAGAAACCCCTTTGTACAAAGGTACAGCTGTGAAATCAATCGTATACACAACTTACAGCACTATTAAGAAAAAAACAAGTATGGTAAAGCGTATATCGGCCAGGTATTTGGCAGAAATGACTCAGTGTCTTGTCTGTTTCTGTAGCCTGTGAGTTGGAGAATGTGGACATGGTAAGCATCATGCTGTCCTACGGGGCTTCTGTGAACCAGCGATGTGGTCAGGGTTGGACAGCTCTCCATGAGGCTGTATCCAGGAACAACACAGAGATCTGTGAGATACTAATAATAGCTGGGGCCACAATCAATCCACCTAATACCTACAGCATCACACCACTCATTGTAGCAGCTCAGCGAGGACAGATGAGGGCACTGCGTTACCTTCTTTGGAAAGGTACTTTTCTGCACAAAAGATTCCTCCTTTTCATGTTTCTGAAATCCATTTAAAGGTCATAAAGGAAGAATGCTTTTCTTTAGGCGCAGATGTGAACATGCAGACGTGTGATGGTGTCACAGCTCTGCACGAGGCTAGTAAAAATGGCCACAAGGAAAGCGTAGCAGTGCTGTTGACTAAAAACGCTGATGCCAACAAACCCACTAACACAGGACTGCTGCCGCTGCATGTTGCTGCCCAATACGGACACCATGAGTAAGTTGGGATACTTTATAACTTGTGAATCAAGTATTAATATTATTATTATAGAAAACACTGGTGAATATGTGAGATACACAATGTGTGGTCATAATACACAATAGAGTGGTTACTAAAATGGAGCTATGCTAAGGGTAATAGATGTGTATATATTTGTTGTCTTCATGTATTTTCTGTTATGAACACCCTCACTTTGTGTCCAGGATTGTGTCACTGCTTGTCTCAGTGACAAGTCGAGCCAGGCTCCGCCACAGCTGCATCAGCCCCCTCCACCTGGCAGCAGAGCACAACAGACACACTGTGGCAGCTGTGCTACTGAAGACAGGTGCAGATGTAAACGCCACACTGGCCCACAGTCACTCCATCCTGTACGCTGATCGACGTGCAACAGCCCTCTACTTGGCTGTTGCCAACAGCAGCACAGAGACAGCGCAGGTGTTACTGAATGCTGGTGCTAGTCTAAGCCTGGACCCAGTCAGTCCCCTGCTGATGGCCGTACGGCAGGGCTGTGTCAGCACTGTGTCCTTACTGCTGGAGAGAGGGGCAGATGCCAACGCCAGAATCCCGTCTGATGCTACGATGTTCCCTGCTGTTGTTGCACTTTGCATGAATAATCTGCCTCTACTCAAGTGCCTTCTGGACAACGGCTGCGATGCCCTCTCCTGTTTTACCTGCAAACACGGCAGTGCCCCTCACCCAACATCCCATATAAGAACGGGCAATAATGGATATGTTTTGCAGAGTGACAATATGCTTTCTTTAAATTGCTGTGAGCCAACAGAAAATGCAACACAGGTGTGAAATACAAGCAAAAACAGTGTCACGAATTTCACAATAACTTGACTAATTTGTAGCCTGTGTTCTTTATAAATAATTTCGCTTTTTTCTTCAGTTCTGTGAGTGGATCTCAACTACAGTTATGTGTAAATGGGCAGGACCGATCATAGACTTGCTGCTGGAGCATGTTGGTCATGTTCAGCTGTGCAGCAAACTCACTGAACTACTGGACGGCCGGGAAGAATGGCTCGCTGTTAAGAGGAAGTCATGTAAGTATCCGACACAATCGTATCATTTACTTACATCCTGACATGCAAACGCATCTCCTTCTGTCTTTCACTTCCTCACACATGCATACAATACAAATGTAGCCTACAAATGCGCAAGGGACAATCCTCTTTGTCTTTTCTCTTGGTTTTGTCTACAGTGTCACCTCGTCCACTGCTGCACCTTTGCAGATTAAGGATTCGGACCCAAATTGGGAGACACACACTTAAATCTCTCACAAGCCTACCTCTGCCAGACAGACTGATCAGATACCTGAGCCTGGCTGACTGACTTTAAGAGGAACTTCACGCAATACAGGCATCAGAGATGTGACTAAATTTTGTGTTTCTTTTTTTAGTTGCATCTCTTGAATCTATAAATGGTCCTCTGTATAAAATATCTATTTATAGCATATGTAACGTGACAGTAAGTGTCTTCAATCTGTGTGTCAGAATGTTTTGTAGTTTAACAGAAATGTTCAATGAAAGTAAAAATGATCTAATGCCCAAAGGAGTTTTTTATGGAAGTTGAATCATTTATTTAAAAATAAAAGTCATTGTTTCAAATGTGCCTATCAAACATTACTATTCCCATAGTCAAAAGAGAAAACTAAAACAGGATGCTTTCATTCATTTGCATAACTTTTGGTACTTAAAAAAGAACAGTCATTCTCTGTAGGAACCTAAAAGTAGAAACCTTTGAACTTACTGTCAGTTTTCAGACACTTGGAGGCATCCGACTGGCAAGAAAGTGAACACGATGAAGTTATTCTGCAAGTGCATCATAGTCCTTTAGATTCAAACAATAAAAATAGATGAAGCATTCCAATAAGTGCTTGAGGAAGTGTCTCATGTACAAATGTTGAAAGAGAAAGGTACCTGTGTAGAACACAAAATGAAAATAATTAGTCCTATTTACACATTTCTTGTGTGACTGGTCCATTAGTAGGACGTTAAATGAATCCAAACACACTGAAGATGGGTGACTGGAGTGTGGGTTTGGTCGGTATGGGTTTGACCACAACGTGCGTGTGAATTTTCTGTCCATACGGATGCTCAGGTCTCTCTATCTCAGTCCCTGCTGCTTTGCTCCACAGTCCCAACGGCGGATGGGGGACAACAATGTGACTGTGGAGGACCTGGTGTCCGTGGTACTGGAAGGGGCAGCATCCGCACACACTTACACAGTGGTGAGAGGTCAGGTCCAATTTCAGCGTCTCTTTGTCCGCAGAGCTGCGGCGGCTGGACGCAGACAGAGTGGCCTTTGCGTCATCGTCATAACTCTTTTTCCTCTTTTCATTGTCACTGCTCTCAGATGTGCCTGCGGGGTTCTTTCTCAGTCCTAAGTGTGAGTGCTCCCTCTTAGTTTGGGTCAACTTTGGTTCCTCCCAAAATGAGGCTGGTAGTTGGCGTTTCCTCATAGGCACCTGCTCCACAGTGCTCCCCACATTCTCCACACCTTGAGCATTCAAGGTGGCCTTCTCTGCGACCTTCACACTCTGGTGAACAGTCCCTATCGGTTTGGCATACCCATACTCAGCAGACCTGTGCGTGTGGCATCTTGGGACTCTGGAGTACTTCTGAGAGAAACGCTTCAGTTGTTTCTGCAGATATTTCCTGTGATCCACAGAGCGTCTGCACGGAGCTGACTTGTCCAAGGCCGCTTTGATATCGCTGGATGCCAAATTCACAAAATTCAGCAACGTTTTGACCTCACTGTCTGCATTTGCCATTTTTGCCAAATATTTGTATCACATCAGTCCATGTTACAACTTGTAGCCCGACATCAAGATCTAAAAGGAAATCAGAAAACAAATTTAGACTTTGCGTAATCGCGCATTGCTCTGTTGTTGTAGGAATTCTGCAGTCGAGCCTACATTGAATGTGATGCCTCCCATTTCATTCTTCAGAGAGTAATAACACCTTACGCACCACTGCTGGATGAATCCAGACTCTCATCGCCACAGTCCAAGCACAGACCTCTCTCCAGGCTGCAGCAGGAGCACTTCAACAAGTTGAATGAATATAAACTCCTTGTAGTTATGGTGCTTTCCTTGAACCAATCAGCGACCCCAGGCCCCTCACAATGCACCCCAATCAGCCTCCAAGCGCCCTGGTATCGAATTCTTCCCCATTGCAAATTGTTGTCATGGAGATCTGGAAAAAGCCGCCGAGGAGATGCGATATATTTCCTACGCGGTGATTTCTGCGCGTTGGTCCCAACGTCTCCTAAAATCCGAAGTGTGCGTGAATAAAAATGGGTACAAATTCTGCTGAAATATGCATTCACTCTAACTTTATCCTGAAGCGGTTAACGTTGAGTATGCAACATAGATACCCCTCGTACCCTCCCCAAGAGTGATGTCAGCTGTAGGATTTGGTGAGGGGGGGATCTAAAGAGTGCATAACCATGGAAAGGGGCTTGAACGCTCAAGAATCTTGTCTTTCTGTTTGCCCCCTCAATCGAGCGACACAAAGGCTGAATTACTCATTCAAACCTCGCGGGACAAAGGGAAAGGAGCTGGATAGCACTCCTGCATTTGTAGTCAAACATTTAGAGACTTAAATCGAGTCGTCATGAAGGAGAAAGAGTCGGACAAAGCCCATAGAATTGCCATCAGCAAACATTTTCCTGTGTCATATTATGGGGTCTCCATGGCTCCCTCTGGCCCGCGGACAATAGCACAAGTTTGCACACTCGAATACTGTCACCCTGCCAACGGCAACAAGGGCCCAAAACAGGACAATCCCCAGAGAAAGCATGGGCTCCGCGGGGAAGGTTGCAATGGAGGAGGAAAAGGGGACTTGTGAAATGCTAATTGAGCTTCATCCCCTTATTGAAGTGGGAAAAGAGTACCTATCGTTTCATTGAAGCGCAGCAGCAGCGGAGTGAGATGTGAGGAAACAGTTTGTCTGGTAAGTAACACCTCGTGCTTGTGCACTGTGCTGCCCTCAAAGCATACACCCCGAACCACTCTAGCAGCAGGGGAGAGATTTTTTAAAATATTATGCAGTCTCTATCAAGGCTACAGGCCATTTATTCAGAGCGCGCTGCAGGCTCCGTGATTGATTGCCTCCTTCACTCCGTTTGGGGTTGTGTGAGGAGAGCCCTGCAGGTCTATATGTTCTCCGACTGGTCTATCTTTTAAGGCGGCGCATCCCTCTTGTTCTGAAGAGGCAATGGGACCCCATTGTCCTCCTCTCTTCTTCCATTCACCTCTCTGTTCATCTGAAAAGGCCAATTAACAATGGGGCTCCCCTCCCCATGGCCTGTCACCCCACTCCTGTGCTTTTGAAGTGAGGGAGAAAGAGAAAGAGGAAGCATAGTGGCATCCATAAATTCTTCGCTGTCCCTGTGCCAAGACAGGTGGGCGGGATGTTTGTCTATCATTTCAAGATATGTGGAGGGTTGTGCTGATTTATGAAACTTCTTAAAATTTCCAGTCATTTCTATATTTATATCCAGTTTATGAGGATCATTGGAGTCTGGCTGCACACACCACAAATCCACCTAATGCACACATACATAGCAACATACAAGTTAAGGTGTCATTTTAACTGCTGTGTATGTGTGTGTGTGTGTGTGTGTGTGTGTGTGTGTGTGTGTGTGTGTGTGTGTGTGTGTGTGTGTGTGTGTGTGTGTG
>JAVQJD010105581.1:0-17470 GCA_036023655.1 Nannoperca australis
CCCCCCCCCCCCCCCGGCTCTCAGCCTAATCTGCTAATTAACCTTTGTACTTTCCACCGTTCTGAAAGTTGGTGTTCTGCTTTCTGGGGTTCTTTGTGAGCACCAGTGTGTTCATTAACTAGTTGCTTCATTAGCTACTTGTAGACTTTCTGCTGTTTGGTGCTTTGCAGGTAGCATGCGGTGGTTTATTGAAACTTTTTTTCAGCTGGACACCAACACTAAATCTCTGTGGGTTCATCGACGCCCTTTCACATTACACACTGAAACATTGCTAGTGTAAAAATATGAACTAGTGCAGCTTTAAAGAAGTAGTATTGTGGTACCCAGTGAAAGTTTTTGGCCAATCGTAGAAGAACTTCCACGTGTGAATATGTTGCATTTGTATGAATGTGAAATAGGCATGGAAACAAGCAACTGTATTTGGTTGAACTACCTTGGCTTTGTGGAGACGAACACATCAAGTTGAAAGCAAGTTAAAGATGTATTAAGCAAAAATGTGCGTCAGTCTCTGAGTACTGCACAAACGACAGACAGATCAATAGGCAGGATTAAGAGGACCATCCATCAGTGACAAGACCAACGACGCAGGTTTAATCCTGCTTGACAGCATTCGTCTCGAGGGAGTGTCCTTGAGCAAAGACATGAGACCTCTACTAACACCATAAAAGCCGTTTTGTGGCTGCCTTGTTGGGACAATATGGACAAATTCCTCCCTAGAGGTATCAACTGAATGTCACATTCACGCAGAAATACATCAAAACCGATCAAACAATACGGTCCTGGATTTATTTCCATTGTTATCCCTGGTGGTTTTAGCTCGTCAGTCTTTATCAAGATGGAGACCAACCCTGTATCTAAATGAATTTCTTTTCGTTGTTTTGTTCTCCCTTAATGTTGGCTGTTGTGATACTGTATAATGATTACTGCCTGGATTTGCGTGGTTTACATTGCAAAGCTTTTTATTTACCACTACAATCACAGCATAAGACCCAATGAGAGAAGACAGATAGAGAGAGGAAGCCACACTTCAGCAGCTCTGTTCACACTCTAGTAATGTTTACATAAATCCTTACAATGAGTCCAAACAACCCGACTGGAGAAAATGAGTAATCTGCCTCCGAAGGGTAACTCTGTGAAATATAGCATCAGTAAATTAAAGCTGAGATATGAGACTGTGTGGTGGAGGATATGAATTTGCAGTTTGTTTTTGCTTCGTGCATTAAAAGTGATAAAATATGGGGGTGTTTAATCATAGCACATCTTTTTTCAAGCCCAAAGAGAGCCCATTTGCTTTGGATATATTAGGCCAGCGACAAAGCTTCCACATGAGCATGCCAGGGTGTCACAGTCACTTAGGACATGCGACCAGTCAAAGGTCAAGGGTCGCGGCAGATGCCAACCGGTGGTAACGATGGGGATACAGGTGGCAGCTCAGTGGGGTTTGTGTGTGTCTTTGTGTGTGTATCTCTAACAGGAATAGCTGTCCCCTCTCACAATGTAACCACCCCATAAACACTTCCGTACGCTCGGACAGAAACACGGTCTCAATTTGCTTTTCATCTTCCTACACAAACAAGAATACACCTCCTTCTTGCCCTGATCCTTGTCCCAAACACACACACACACACACACACATCTAGTGTCTGACCTTGGCATGCCTTGCGGTGGCTCAGCGGCTTGCCGTGGTCCCGGGTGTATCCATTCTGGCAGTACTGGCAGTGGCGTCCGGCCGTGTGGTGGCGACACTTCTGACACACGCCTCCGCTACGCCGGCCCGACTGCTGAAACACCTCCATGCTGAAGCGGCACTTGTTTGAATGGCCGTTACACTCACAGGCTGGAGAGGGAGAGACATAACATCAATACCGATGAAGAAAATCCTCGTCACAAGATCTCACACCCAATGTTTTGCATTAATTGGTTTCTTTTAAATGGATAACTTTCAGGTTCAGGGGTTGGACACACAGGAGGAATGCTTCTGTAAGTGGTGGCACCATTGTTGTGTTTGTTAGTAATGAAGATGGCATGGGACTGACTTCTTTGGAGCTGATCTCTTTCTTTTTTAAAGTATTTTACACAGATATTTTATATGTACACTCCCTCCTTTCTGCCTTTTGTTTGTTTTTGTATCATGGCTTTGCTGCATATGTTCTAAAATTATATAAAAACATGAAAAAACGTGTTAATAGGCTGCAGGACTCACCGACGCAGGGGTTTGGGTGTGTGGGTGTAGCTCGATGCCATGGTCTGTCACAGTAGAAATCCTCACACACGTCACAGTCTGGCCCCGCCGTGTGATGCTCGCACATGCACACGGCTCGACCTGCGTCGTCACGGCGACACCTGGATGCATGTCCGTTACATTTACACCTGCCGCCAACTTGCAGGTCCGAGAGGGCAAGAGGAGCTCGGACAGCAGAGATAAAAGCAGAGGGTGGGGACACCTGCAGAGTCCTGGAGCTTTGTTTGGTGTTGAGATTATTGTTCCTCCTCTTCCTCAGTTCCCGCCCCTTGTTGCTCCTGCTCCGCCCCTCAACTGTCCAATTACAACCTCCATTGGGGCAAGGCAACCAATGATTGTTTTCCTTCTTGTGGCCGCGCCCTCTGCCTTTCCCACCTTTCTTTGAAGAAGCGAGTGTATCCATACTAATACTATCACCCCCTTCTTTGCTGGTCACATTGTGTCCATCTTCATCTTGACCTGACCCTTTATAATGACCCTTCCTTCCCTGTTTCCCCCCTTTATTCCTCCCCCTTGATTCTGAGTTTTTTGTTTCCCTTTCAAAAAATGCCAGTGTATTTTCTGTGTTTAACTTGTCAACCTGATCTCCAGTGCGCCCCTTGTAGCCCGATCTCCATCTCAGAAGCCCAGTTCCTCTGTCATCTTCTGCACCATCACTCCATCGTGCCTCTTCTTTCTTATCCAAGTTGCCCACCTTGGCGTCTCTGGACACCTGGTGGAAGACAACACGGATGTCCGTGGCTGTCACCCAGTCCTGAAGGGTGTGGCTGTGGTCAAAATCAGGAGAGGATGGTCGTCCATCCAGGGTGGAGAAGGCCAGCACCATGCCGCCCCTCTGCTTTTGCAGGGGTCGAGGGTCTGAGCAGAGGGGTTCTGTCTCCTGGTGCCTTGTCTGGGCCACCATCTGGGAGGGCAGCCCAAAGTTCCCAAGGCAGTTGCTGGAGTAGTGCTGCATGGGCCTCCAGGTGCGACCGTAGTCCATCGACTTGAAGATGGAGATGGAGATGGGGTCCGATGGCTCCCCCTGCTGGCAGAACTGCAAACTTATGTAGGTGATCTCAAAGCGGCGGCCCAGAGGCAGTGTGAGAACCCATTCTCCGGTGTCAGGACCTCCGTGAGCCATCCAGCAGGTGAGGTTGTGTGGGTTGTGGAGGTCCGTCAAGGTGGTGATGTTGCTGTCATAATCCGGCTCTGGCAGTGAGTGGCTAGCATTGACTGGGACGCCATAGGCGGCGTTGATGAATTCCGACAGGCAGTGTCGCGGGCGGCCGTCTAGTTGGTAGCAGGGGTTATGAGGCGAAGTCCAGCTCAACGGGGTGTGGGAAAGGGAAGAGGAGACGAGGGATGGAGGAAGGAAAAGGAGGAGTAGAAGGAAAACAGGGAAGAGAGAGGTGGAGGGGGAAGGGGAAAAGGGTAGGGACATCATGTCATCCAGCCTGTGGAAGTCAAATCATTTTTAAGAGCAAACCATGAAAGCTAGATCATAAAACAAAACAAAAAAACACAAAGTGATTGATTTATATGACCTGCATTTGAAGCCAAAGAAGGAAATCTAAGATAGACCACCTGTGCCTTTATTGAAAACACACGATACCAGCTTACTGCATCACTTCAACTGCACCTTATTGGCTTTCGGTAGATGCCAGTAAAGATCTCATCCCGTAAAAATGTAATCTCCAAACTTCACACAGTGTCGGCCACTGGTTTGAACCCGTGACCTTGACAGCCTTTAAGAACACATTCGTCTAAAAACTCCCCTCAACCCCAAAAAGAGTGGATGAGTGCGGGTGAAGAAGGGCGCGCACCCAGCCGGTCTGTCTGAAATGACAAAAAACATGCCCGACAGCTGGGGCTAAACCCCGAGCTGGACCACATCCATCACGTTTATGGCTTTCCTTTTCAAATCACTTTACCGTCGGTCAGTGCTGCAGGCGAGCGAGGTGCCTCAGCATGAGTGGTGTGAAGGGCTATCGAGCAGCAAAGAGCGTATGAGAAACAAGACAGAACGACATGAGGGGAGGGAAGGAGAGATTAGTCTTGAGGATGGTAGAAAATGATTTATGGATCAAAATGTGTGTTCAGCTTGAGCCCCTACATGGATACTTCCGTGATAAAGACAAACACAGACTTGTGTACGTCCGCAGTGCGAACAAATCCCTTCCCGTCTGTTACAACTGCTGATGAGTGTAATTTATTCCTCTGTCAAGATTTGATACCCGAGAGCATTAATTCTGGCATGTGGACAAAACGAACAATGCATGCGCTTTTTCTGCAACCAGTGATTTATTGTTTTCACTCCACACAAGCCCAGAAGCACATTCCCTTATACTAAGTACTTATTTGACTTGCTAAGAAAGTTCAACACGTTCCACTTTTACTTTTGGGTCTTTCGTGTTTCTTTTCCTCTTAAGAGGACTGTCATTTTCTCATCAATAACTACCTTCCTTCCACATTTTCAAACAACTTTCCCCTCGCTCTTCCGTCTCCCTGCCCATCTATCACCTGCCCCCTTCATTCTGTTCTGGGAATATTCTTAACTGCTGCGAGATTGATGATGTCCTAACAAGCGTTTGACACTGACAGCAAAGTCAGCAGGGCTTCATAAACCAAACCCGTAGGAGAGGATGGGGCTGAGAGCCTCTCCGCCCTCGTCATCCCGTTCAATTAGCCAACGACCGAAATATGAGGCTTCCCTCAGGGACCACACAGCTCTGAGGGGCCTGCGAGGAGGCCGTGGCACTCCCCCCGGCTGCCTCGGAACAAACTGCTCTGATCCTGACCTCCAAAAGCAGAGACATGCTAGAAAGTGGATCAACCAAACTTAGTTGAGGACAAAAGCCAAGATCAGGCATATCAGGCATTGCGGGTTTGTGGTGTTGCTACAGGAAACGCTACAAGCAAAGAGTGCCGCGATGAGAGGTCTGACTGTGACCCTGCTGCCACAGAGCCACATTCCTGGGGTCCAGAATGCCTCGGTTGGTCATTCCGGACGTGTCGAGACGTGCCCCATGGGAACTTGAACGCACTGATAAAAAGCAGGACTTATAGGTTGATCGGGTGATTAATTAGGTCTCTGGTTTCATATGGTGTCAGTGTCCTGGCTGTATACGAAGGCAAGACAGTGTCAGAGGGATTAAAAGCAGGTTAAAGGTTATTTGTGGATTCAGGGAAGTGGCGGAAGAATTAATTCTGGATGAGGAATGACGAGTGAGCGTAGGCGGGTGGGGGTTCAGGGTTGGGCTGAGTGAAACACACGAGGCTTGAAGAGAAAGGGGGCGGTTGTTTAACATTCCCATGACATGCACTTGCTCTTGTCTTTGTCACATTACATGACTAATTAAACATCGGCCCATTACAACCACTTTGATAAATGGATGCTCACTAAGAGAGGCCCCTGAGGTTTGTAATGCGCCCCTCTAGGCCAAATCCAGACTCTCTCTTCTTCCGAAACCAGATCATCTGTCTGGCACCGCCACCGTAACCCACCGGATATGGTTTCAGTGTTTTCTTCTCTTTACATAAATTTACACGGCCCGGGTGTCGGAAGAACATGTTGAAGACGAGCGGCCTTCGTTGTAAAGATGCAAAAACGGTGTATCTTACACCAAGAGCACATCCTCCCCTTTTCTCTCTCCCCAGTAAGCCCTTAAAAATACAAATACGCCTCAATTTTGGAGACATTAAGTTTCAGCTAAAAGGTTTAGAAATAACTTGGCTGCAATCGCTGCCTTTCAAAAAGCTTATACAGCCAAATAGAGGTAAGATGAGATCTTCATCTCCGGCGGGTGATCTTTAGAAGCAGCTATGCTTGGCTGGCAAGGGGCTGGAAAAATACTTGCTGACAACCTGGGGGCATGTTTACAGCATAGTCGAAACAGAGGAGAGAGAGGAGACCGACGCTCATGTTCGTGCTCTGCAGTCCCTGTTTATTTCCTAATGCAATTCTCCCTCTATTCTTCATCATGCTGAATGTGTCTGGTGAACTTGAGGAAGCCTAAATGTCAGGAAGAGCACTTGCATATGCATTGTTTTGTGGTTGTTAAAGGCGGAAGTGATAAGAATTTGTGCATATACATTGCCTATAAAAAGAAAAATGAACCCTCTATACATCTTTTATTGTGAATGTTGAATCAAAGTAGATTTAATGTGACTTATTTTACACAAATGTCAAAGTGTAATCATATCTAAACAACATGATATACATTTATTGCAAATATAAAATACCAAATACTTGTTTGCATAAGTATTCACCCCCTCCAAGTCCGTATTAAACTGACTAGTACCGTATTTTTAAAAGTGCGGTGTGGTTATCTGAGGGAAATGTGACTCCATCGGGTAATAAAACAGGAATAAAGATCTGTTAGAGAAGACGCAAGAGGAATCATGACGGAGATCTTTATTTTTTGTCTTTGTAGCTACGTTGCCTCGTGGTCTCTTAGCTTCTTAATACTTTCTGTTTTTTGGGTTATGTCTATTTCTATATTTTATGTATTAATAAATCTTCTGTTGTCTTTTTAAGGTCTGTTGCAAGACAGAGAATCTGAGAGGAAAGGGTAAGGAATGTATAAATAACCACGGAGTAGCAACACGGGAATCAGTGTTTTGACCTAGAAATGTACATTTTTAGAGGATTATTCCGCTGAAATATACTCATATATTGAGATTTAGCAGGAAATGAGGACTTTAAGTTGTGAAAATAAAGCGTGGAAACCTCTGGTGTGTGGTATTTTCTCTTGCTACCTGTTAACTCTCTTTGGCCTGCTCACACTTTAGCGCTGTGGGCCTGCCCGGGTATGGAGCTGTTCTGGTGAGCAGATGAGCTGGATTTGGCCTGTCTCACACATTTTAACATTCCTCGTCATGGGCAGCAGCCCTTGCCGGGCGAGACGGAGGCCAAATATGTTAAATTCAAATTGCTTTGCTACTTTGTAATGAGTTTCAAAAGGCTAAATTGTGGTTTGTACAAATAAACAGCACAGTTTAATATCAGGCTGATAGTCTCTTTCCCAAGGTTTTACACTGCAGTTCTGCTCAAAGACACGGAGCCTTTAAATAAATATGATCAATTATATAAGCTTGCTCTTATAGCCTACATGTTTGAAGCCTGACCAAAAGCACCTGTTGGTGCATGTTCCCACACTGACACCTTTGTTAATTTGCAATTGTCCTCAGCCGGTCAGAAATACAACACTGGGCTTCGGGTGAGAAGAGAGAGGCTACGTATGCTGTCTGTACTCTCAAACTGCATTCCTGCCTGCACAGATGAAGCATGTGTGTGTGTGTGTGTGTGTGTGTGTGTGTGTGTGTGTGTGTGTGTGTGTGTGTTATTCCACATGGAGCAGATTCCAGAAGTTCTGTTTTAGGTGTAATAATCTAATTTTAGTGGTGCGGCCCCGGGAGGTGAAAGCAACCGACAGCACAAAATGGATTATCACTGCTTGTATCTTTAGCTAAAGGCCTCTGTCCTTCATGTTTGCACCTCCAACAAATCTGCCAATCCGGTGCATGTGCGGGGCCCCCAGGGGCCAACTGCACCTCCACAGACACATGGAAGGCGTCTCTGCCTCTGCATTGACCCACGACTCCTGCTTACTTCATTTTTGACTAAAAAAACACATGTCACTCACTTGATATCTGAAAGCGAGTTTCCTGTCACCCCCCCCCACCCCCCTTCCCTTTACAGCCTCATAGAAGTTGGCAGGACGCTCTCCCGCAGCTCCAGCTTCACATGTTGATATTGAGAAACAGATGGAAATGAAATCATTGTGATTTCATGTTGCAGTCTCGCCAAAGACAACCTTCGGGCAGCATGATGGAAAAACAAGGAAGGCCCCTGGTTGCAACTGTGTGTCATTTAAATCCACACAATGTCATACACGGGGTTAACATAGTGAAGCAGGCGGTAAAACAAAAACACAAAAATACTTTTTATGAGCACGAAAAAAGAAATGGCACCCATAATTTGTGTTGGCAAATTTAATATTGAAATTGGTTATCGATTATTAAAAGTTAAGCACACTAAAGGCCCCGAATGTAAACTGCATGCCCCTATATTGTTAAAACAACAAGAGCAATCTGCCTTAAATGTCTATTAAAGCAAACACGGTGTGTTTTCTCTGATATACAAGTGCTGCAAAGGGATTTTAGGGAAACTAATTAATTGCAGACGGACCTCTTTATTAAAGGAAAACAGCCTGCAGTCACGCGCAGGTTGCGGGCGTCGCTTTTAATGGAGCTGAGAAAAATGATTCGCTCGCCTCGGTTCATTAAACACAAATGTTTGTCATATTTAGTGTGATTACTTTGGCGAGAGCCAACGTGAAGCCCGCAGACTAATTGCCTCCATTCTGCAGAGCTAATTGCACTTGTTAAGCAGAAATTGGCTGCAGTCAATTAACTTCATCTCACAGAGAGGAACAATAATATTACAGTGTTAGACTATCGCGGTTTGATCAAACAACTTCATTCAGATATTTTTTAAATCTTGATAATTAGTCGTGTGTGTTTGGCATTAAGGTAATCTCTCTCCCCCCCCCACCCCTTTTTTTTCTCTCCAACTAATTAGAGATTATATTTTGTTTGTTATTTAACCTGCAATAGTAGGACATAAATCTAATATGTGTGCTTAGAATTGATTGCAATTAGGCTAAATCACAATAAAGTTGGGATTGTCCCAGCGGCAACATGCAGGAACAATGTGCGTAAAAAAGTTATTAGAGTTAAGGAGTTAAGGAGGAAATTCAATCCCAGTTTTTAACGTAAAAATGTTTGATTTTTCGTGGAGAAAACCATTTAGAAAACATAATTACAGCAAATGTATTCATTTGACCTGTAGTCTAATATGTGTGTGAAATAAAATATGCCAAATATATTAGAATAAACGTAAATAACCTAATATTTATTAAAAAATATATGATAGCAAATTAAAACCAAATAAATAAGTACACAATTATACACGCATATCGGCTGAATTTCTAAGGAAAAGTTGAGCAGCGATGTCAGAAGGAACACTCAGTCCGTTTGTTAAATTATTAGATACTTCCATCCAGAAAACACAAGGCAGAGATAAATGGTCCTCTGTAGCAATTTTAAGGTATATATTTTAAAAATGAATTTCTTTAAATTGCTGCCTTTGCTTCGCCCCCTATTACAATGACAAGCAAATACACACTTGCCGTTCATTCGCCGCTTCTCTTTACGCGAGACTTGAACTGAGTTCAAACTCCACAAACACAAGTATCAGAGTCCGAGCTTTAAAAGAAAAAGTTAAAAGAGGAAGAAATAAATCAGCAGAGCTCACCATGTGCGTCCCAGTGATTCTCCTTCTCCTTACTGCTCCTGATCATTAAGAGAAGCGCAGCAAGTGTCCGGACATCCAGCTCCAGCGCGTCTGCAGGGGAGCAGAGCAGAAGACAAACCCACCGAGAGGGGGCAACACACCGGGTCCTGCAGGAGGAGGAGGATGAGGAGGAAGGGAGGAGATCATTTAACGGGATCAGCTGGGAGGTGCGTCTCTCCATATAGTAACTGAAGTAAGCCAAGTGCTCCCACCTCCAGAGGAGTCATCCTGCTTTACGCACAGCGCAGCTCTGCCAAACTGGCTCACATGACTAAATGTATACATGAAACTGGATAGTATATTTAATTAAGCGCCATAATTAAATACAAATACAGATTGTTACCATTTTATGCCACTTTGTCTTTTACTGCATTAGAGGACAATATTGCACTTTTTGACTCCACTTTATAAACAAGTGATCAACTTGTTTCTGATACTTTACGTATCACTTAAGTAATATTTTCAATGCAGAACTTTTATTTGTAATATGTTTTTACATTGCTGTGCTGTTACTTTTACTGAAATGATTTGAATACTTTCAACACTGTCAGCCTGTTAAATGATGCACAGTTACAGATTAAACTACCCAACAAGATGAAATGAACCCCACCTCAGCCAACTGCAGCCGCTGCATTCATGTTAAAGCATTCATAATAATAATAAAATCAATATGGATTTATCACTCAGAAAGGGAATATTTTGTATAATGAGTAATTTTTCTTTTTATACTTTTATAAATCTTTAAAATATTTCTACAAGGTATTTCTGGTTTTATTTAAAACCCCCAAATGTCCGTTTATATCATATATATTTCTCTACAACGTTAAATATTTGACTACATAAGCAACAATCAAAATTAAATATGTGTCATACATTAAGAGTTTAACTCTATAAAAATGTCTTAATCAGGACTGTAGGCAACAACTCCACAACTGTAATCAAATTTGCTAAATCCTGATTGGTGCATTGAAGTACATGACATCAGCTTGTACCAGAAGAGCCACGCCCACTTACAATCAGTGAGAAGAGCACAAACTGGAACACAAAGTTAAACATCTTCAGACTGAAAAAAAATGAAATGGTTTTAACTTGTGTCCTTGCAGGATCCCGTTGCTCATAATTAGAAGCTATTTGAAGAAATAGGTTTTCAGGGCCTTTAAGTAATTTAACGGGCAACACATTACAGGCACTTGAGTATCATAATTTATTTATTGTTACAAGCTCTGGAGAAAACACGAAATAAAACATCCCAGTGTTCCTAAAACAGGTTGATCTGCATTAGAGACAAGTGGTGTGTGTATATATATATGTTTTTACTTTCAGGGCAATTTTAAAACATTTCCTGGCTTGTTTAGGACATTTATTTTACACTGTGCACATCTTCCACCTTTAGGTTTATTACCACTGGCGGGCAATTTGAGGAAAAGCCAGTTGCAATGGTCTTATCTCGTATCTCATCCAGGCAAATATCCCACTCTCCAGTTTACCCCAATTATCCCTCAGTGGAATCAGGAAAAATGGTTCAAGTTAATTGGCTGGAGTAGATGGTTCTCAGATGTGACCCAAAACTGATACAGATGGAAATATATAAGAAAGAGTATCGAGGAGGAGGGGGAGGGTGGAGGGAGGGAAGACGCTTGATTGGAGAGGAGGAAACTTTCCCAGAGAAAGCCATAAAACTGATTGATGACTTCTCTCGAGGAATGTTTCCCCAGGTGTGCGCTTTGTGTGTATGTGTGTGTTTGAGTGTGTGTCTACTAGTTACAGTGCAGTTAAGAAATGCTATCCTTGGACGCAGGACAAGTGCAATAAAGTAAATTGTGGGGTGAAAGAGCACGTTTATGTGTCAACATTGCAGTTTGGCAGCATGAACACAAAGACACGACAGATTTCAGTGAGCTGAAAGGGATGTGGAACTAAACTGGTACGATTTAATCAACAATTTAAATAAAATTTAACAACACAAATACTACTTAATAACAGAAAACATCCCTAAAACTGCTAAATAAAACACTTCAGGTGGTCTCTGACAGGTGCTTTGTGCTGCCAAGGTTTGAGCCCTGTGGCTAAGAGTGTGCTAAGAGACTCAAATCATAATAAACAAAATACCATAGAGGTGTAATTATAAAAATCAACAGTGAGCCACCGTGACAGAATAAGAGCAGATTTCACAATACATGGGCGTTTATTTGATGGATTAGCTGTGATAAATATCTAAAGTGTTACAATATGGCATTGTTCGGTGGTTTAATGATCAGATATGAAAATGAAGATGCAATATATAATAATAATACAATTAATATTTATATCCATCCACCGTCTAGATTTATTTCTTTATTACTAGCGCAAAGAAACCACCAAAACTTCTCTAAAAAAAAACTTTTGGTACCACAAATGGGGCAATGTGCAGTGAACAGAGAACTCTAGACAAGACAGATGTATGCTGATTTATAAAGGCATGAGAAACAAAGATATTCAAGTAGTGAGATGAACAAAATCTAATTGTTATCTTAATCTAATAAATGAGGGGGAAATGATCTGAAAGAATAAACTTTGTCAATTTAAGACAATGTGTGTACCTCAAGGATATGTGTTAGGCCCTCTACTATTAAGCATATTTGATCTCCAACAGCACTGCCACAGGGTACAATTGCAAATGTATGTAGATGACACTGCTGTAGACACATGTGCAACAGCTGTTGAGCTAGCATCTGTAACGCTAACTGCATTAGGTAATATACGTGGAATGTTTTTCTAGAAAACAAATATACAGCCCCTTTAGTTTTAGTTTTAGTAATCGAGGGTTGGAAAGGACAACAGAGTTACCGATTTTAAATATCTTCGGAGACTGTCAAGTGCCCCAAACCTACATATGTTTACATCCAAGAGACAAAAACCTCTAGCAGCCGTAATAAGTATGACGGGAGAAAACGGGGAGGTTGGGTTTGAATTTGGGATATCGAGGTTCAGAGGCTGTAAGAAGATCCTCTATTAGCTCGGAGATGTATCTCACATGTCCTCTCCATTTCAGGGATCGCCCCCCTCTCGTCTAAGTACATCTTCAAGAAGATCATGTTCCCTCCCCTCTGACCTTCTCCGATGTATACAGCAGCATGGGGAGGAAGGAGATGATGGACAGACTTTTGACGTGAACTGTCCTGCACCTTGCAACAGGCTCCTGTTATCGACTTCGATCACCCCTGGACACTAAAACGTAACATTAAAAACACACAAAATGGCTTTGCTCTCCCTCAACAATCTACACAAAACATTTTCTTGCTGGTAACTATGATGATTATGTTTTTTTATTTTAGCAGAAAAAGAAACATGTCTTTAAAAAACAGCAAACTTGACTGACAGCTTTGGCTCTAAAACATGTCTGGCAAGAAGAGCAGAACCGAAAAATCATCTCGGTTGCCATGAATCCAAAAGCAATGTTTTTGTTTTTCAGAGTTGACTTCAATTCATCTCTGAAGTGTTGACAGGAGCTGGATGGAGATGGGGAGCGGACTGTTGTTCTGCAGCGAAGGATGACTAAACAATAAACCACGAGTTACCCTCCTGCGTTTAAGGACCAGGAGACACGATCAGAGTCACATGACTTTCTGCTTATGATGATACAACAACACCTAGATGACAAATAGCTTGTAGTGAGATAGAAATCAAACAGGGATTTGGTAGCAAAGGGGTATAAAGATGCACCAGGAACCTTTTGTTGGCCAAGAGCAAGTGCTACTGTGAGGAAAACTATCAAATCTAGACAATAACTAGGAGCCCAGCAAAATACATAAACCACGAGCTGAGACTGAAAGTTAGAAAAAAAATACAAGATTCTTGTATGTGAGGATAAAAGCTCACAACACGTTTAGTATTAGAGTCCATGTGATAAAGAAATTATTGTTAATTCTACAAGTGTTCCTGGGGTTTTGTCTCTCCTCTCCATGCGCCTGTAGTGATTTATTAACAACATGTCTTATCTGATTTATTTAATTGTTTGACAAAGTTGGTTGTTATTATCATTAAAACAAGTGACAAAATATGAAGTTTTTCTTGCATAAACACCACTTTTATTTAAAAAAAAGTTACTTCAGTACAGATATTTGTGTTTTCCCACGGCAGCTTTCACGGGAGAAATAGAATTGGACCCAAACTGTTTTTTCTGTGCAGCTCTGAAAGGACAGAAACATTTTATAAATCATAAACTGCATGTATTTTTTAAATGTATGTAAAACACACACAGCATTCAGTACTAAACACAGTTCGACTAGCACATGGATAAGATGCAGTACCAGTATGTCTCAGCTCTGTTTTGCTCCTCAGCGCCCTCTGCTGGTTGGACTTGGCACTGCTGCTCTGGTTTGTCCCTTCAACCTTCCCGCAGCTCTCACAGACACGGTCATCACCGTCCACCGACCTCCACCTGAGGGGTCAAAACAACGTGTAACATGTTTTTGAGAAAAAGTTCAGCATGTATTGTTAATGAACAGAAACAGAAATGGTGTAAAACAGTTGATTTATGATGAAACTGACCTCCCACTTATAAAATAACAGGCCTTTTTCACTGGGACCTTGTTAGAAACGGGCTCTGCTTCCAGGTAACATGCTATATATATCTACGGGAGACAGTACGACACACGCTGAGGACACACCTTATTACTGTAGATGATAAATAAATGTATATAAAAACGTGTTAAAATCAGAGCTGACGGTGTGCCTTTGGTCCTGGTGGAAGAGGAAAGGTTCGAGTTGAATCTGGAGGAGTTGGTCCTGGACTCTGGGCAGGAAGCGGGACCTGGAGCCGTGCAGCTGGGAGTCTACAAAACATCTACAAAGAACAGACACATCCTTATCAGATTTAACTTCTGCCCTCTGCAGTTATTATATCACTAATTTGGGTGCATTTTATAAGAATGGGAGACAGAAACCAGATGGATTAATGCCGGCAATGTGGGCCACCAAAATTGTGGTCAAAGGAAGTAGTTTTCATTTTTAAAATGAATTGGAGGAACCACTGTAGACGTTACAGATACCAGGACGCACCCCTGGTGGTCTATGAAGGGGTATCTGGGGTAAGAATCCACATCTGGGGTCAGAGTAGCCACACATCTGTCTAAATACAGACGAAGAGGAAGATGATGATGATCCAGGGAGGCCTCGATGTTGACCATTTCACCCAGGAAGTAAACGGATGACTTTCTCTCGCTGCTCCAGTCATCTGAAGAATGATTTTTTAAATGTGGTCAATTCAAGTGGATATCAGTTTTAGTTGCCATTGAGTGCTATCAGAAAAGAGTTCTTGGATTTGGCTCTTATGCATTAGAAATGATTTGGTAGTTTGGTTGAATTTATGACAGTTTATGACTGTCTACAGATGTTATGGACCAGACTGAAACCAACTCACTGGTCATGAGCCTGAGGTGGAAGTCCAGGTCGAGAGGCGCCGAGTGGCTGGAGATCGGCGGACTCCAGGTTGGTTTCAGGGCCCTGCTGCTCACGGTGTACCTCCTGTAAAAGGTGGAAAGACAAAATAATCACGAGCGATCAATGAGTGAGCATTTCCCTTCCTGAAACTAGTGGGGAAAATAATTTCAATTCTTGTTATACAAGGCATTACATAGTCAGCTTTAAGGAGTTGTGACCTCAGTCTATTTTGCCCTCCATTATTTATATTATAATCACATTAAGAAGGGATTTTCAAGCTTTTACACATATTTTTCTTTGTTTTATAGGACACATAATGTCCTCCGTCTTTTCCTGTTTAGCACTTTGCAACTTTTGGTTTTGAAAAAGTACTATACACACATAAAGCTCCGGAGACCGTTTTGTGTGTGTAAATGCACCTTCTATATTCACACTGGACTGGAACAGCAGCTCGGTCTCCGGGTGATGTTGGAGGAGGAGAGTACAGCAGCAGGTTGTTGTACAGCACAGCACTCTGGGTGAACTATAGGATTAGACACACAAAGCAGCATCCTAATAAAACCAGTAGATGGCAGCGTTAAGCAACTTAAATCCACATAACGCTCTTATTTCAACACCTGCTCTCTCTGGAGCAACACTGACATTTTATTCAGGTTATTAAGAAGCGCACCAACCGTCACTTTACTCCCACAGTCAGTCAGAGGTGCTCTGATGACATACTCCCCGTTTGCAGACACTTTGGCTGCGCAGTGATGTTGTGCGGCACCGACAGCTCCGAGCCTCAAGCGCCCGGGCTCCACAGGCAGGCGGGGGTCAAGCAGGTGAGCTCTCATCACGACCTCGACGCCGTCCTCGTGACACTTCACCGCAAAGGTCTTGACCTTGCGCTCTCCGGCAGGACGGCCAAAGCGAGGGCCTCGCTCGTTCGTCCGGCCCACAGAGCTCGCTTCGAGGGCAGCCAAGTCGGAGAAAGACAGAAAGAGAGGTTTGGTTTGATAAGTGTAGCACCGGGTCATCTCTAATGTAGACAGAATATATAGAGAAACTGTCAGGTACACAGAAATAAGAGGCATTGTGGTGCCGAGTTGAAAACTGCTCTTGTGTATCTTAACGTGGCTGTCAGCAGGAGCACACCTGAGACCAATCATCCTTTATTAGTGACCTTTCACTATTTCTTCCTGTGACAACACGCTGCGACACATCCAGGAGTGTTATAAAAAGGCATTTTAATCCAGATGAAAAACACTGTACATATTGCATTCAAAGACAGCAATTTGGGGTAAAAACAAACAAACATACAAAGTACCATATAATACAGGCATTAGGAGAGATGGAACAGCATTTGCACATAATATAACACTGGAAAAGTAAATAATATCCATGGGAAAGGCTTCGAACCTTCATTAAAAATTGCTGAGTATTTAAAAAGGAGCAACAGTTCTTACAAGATTGGCACCATTCGTATAAAAACAAGAGAAATGTAGTGTCTCCCGATGTAAACTCTACTAAAACAGGTTGTACGGCCGCAGAAACACTGCTGGTTGAGTGAATGTCATATTAAAGCGGAGTTGTCAACCATGTGACTGTCAGTGGTGTCGCAACACATCATTTCTTTGCAGATCTCCTGCCCCGAGCTAAAAATGTTGTCTGTTGTCTTCTGCATTTCACTCCCCCCCCTCACAGCTCCCCAGCGTCACGCGTCTTTCCCCTCTCCTCATTGGCTCCCTCTTCGTCTGTGCCGTCGCGTCCCGCCTCCTCGGCTCCTCTTTTGGGCCCCATCTCTCCTTTCCACACCTCCTTCATACATTCTGAGGGAGAGAGAGAGGTTTGAGCAGAATAGTTCATGTAAGAGTTCACTTTTGATCATGTCAGTGAGTTTGTACGTACACAGTGTTTACGTTTCTTGATGACACTTTTATTTAATATTCTTTTTTTAAGAAAAAAAATTGCGCTTTAAGCATGTGGGAGATATTATATATTAAATTGTGGGCTTTTTTGTGGCAAGTCTGTTTTTATTTTGTCTTTTTAACTTGTGCTCTGTCAGAAAGATGCTCTAAGGTAAGGTTTCGAACACGTACACCCGAATCAAAATTTCTTTATTATAAAAAAAAGGTCATTTAAAAGTGCGTGTAGCCAGAATGTTGGACGAGACATCTACAAACGTGGCCACAAGCTGAAGCGACGTTAAAAACCATTCAAGTGTAACGGCACCGCTCGCTTCTGACCGCGCGTCGTCTCACCTCGCTCCGATGTCTTGAGGACGTGGTTCACACAGAGGAAGCTCTCCAGCCTGTGGTCCTGATGATGGAAGTACCAGTCCTCCACAACATCCTCAAACTGCTCCAGCATCGTCTCACACTGAAGACACACACACACACACACACACACACACACACACACACACACACACACACACACACACACACACACACACACACACACACACACACACACACACACACACACAC
>JAVQJD010105587.1:0-23566 GCA_036023655.1 Nannoperca australis
ACACACACACACACACACACACACACACACACACACACACACACACACACACACACACACACACACACACACACACACACACACACACACACACACACACACACACACACACACGACTATTTAGTAAACCACACATGGATCTCTTTATCGCATCTTGCCAGATGCTGACAAACAACTGTTATCTCCTGAATACCATGTTGACTGCCACAGTCCATTCTCAAAAACACCAATTTTCAAATGCTCTATTTTCACTTTTGTCATAATGCTATTACACTGAGAGGAGAAGGATAAGCTTCACAGTGTCGGAGTGACACAGACAGAGAAAAAGGAAAAACTGATGGAAAAACAAAGAACAGAGATACAATAAAGATGGAGATCGCATTTTGTGAAGAACTGTCCTGCTGTGTGTGTATTATGAGGGTACTCGGGCACATTTCTCTAAATGTAAATGTAGCTGTTCATGTAACTAAAATAAAATTTCTTTTGAAGCCAATTCGACACGGCGGCTGACAATTTCTTCAATTGTGAAAATCGTCACGCCACCTTAAATGTTTATTTCAGCAATATGAAGCAGACGGATTAAGGTGTGATAACGGTGCAATGCAAAGGTAATTTCATTATTTCTATGCTAAATCATTAGTTTAATTGTCAGATCATCAGTTCACCAGGTAATTAAACACTTTTCAGTCCAAACAACCACCTGAGTAGACCATAAATTAAACTAATGCCCCTGTAAGTGGTTCAACGGATTTAAGCAGCCTTAAGTCATCTTTCTGTCTTCCTGTCAAACACATATCCTCACCCCCAGATTCAATTTCAGCTCACTTCCACTGTAATGTTAGTGAACTTGAGCAAGTCATTAAAAGCTGACTGAAGTGCTTCAAAAGGTTAATTTATTTGCAAATCATTCTCCTTCTCTGAACAATTAAAATAAATCACCCACTCCATGAAGAACTTCAGTGTCACTTTCAGCTGAGAGACTTGTTTTCACCACGTTTTACTGCCACAGTCTCCAGCAGAGGCTGACATAAAGTGCATATTTGTGCACATTAATGTGTGTGACTGTGTGTGTGTGTTGCAGTTAGTGCTCTGACAAGGATTTTATTCCAAACAAACTACCGAACATAACCCTGACAGATGCTATATTACTGGGGGGGGTTTCTGTGGGCTGTGCTCACTGCAAAATGCTACTTTTGACAAGTAATTTAGTCTAGTTTGGGCTTTAATACTTTTCTTCCCTTACAGCTAATTAAAAAGAGATCTATTAGGTTGAATAACATCACATTTTATTATTTGTGAAGAGCTCATGCTACGTCCTTCCACACTTCTACCTGTTGTAGATGTCGTCGTCCTCCCCTCCCCAGCCCCAGTACTCGTTGGGGAAGCCGTTAATCTTCAGAAACTGTTTTTTACTGAGGCCTGAAACTCCACCAAAGTAGCCTGCGTAGGGCAGCCTGCAGAAAAGGAGAGAGGGAGATGGGACAGAAGAGGGAAGAAGAGAAGGTGAGAGGGGGGAGAACTTATTAGGGAAGCAGGTGCGGACAGGTGACAAGAAGAAATAACATTTCAAAAGATCTACGTGAAGCATTTTAAATGAATATATTACTACAAAATCAACAAGACCCTTCATACAGTAGGACGATGGGCAGCCTCAACTCTCTGCTCCGCTGCATGTCCTGTATCAAAGGATTGAATTTCAGAGAAAGTTTGTTGCATTTCTTTGCGGCACAAAGAGAAAGAAGATGCCCATTGCAAACAGAACTAAAGCTTTCAAAGCTAAAGGGAAATTAAAAATCACTTTAAACATCCCAATTAGTCAAGTCAAAGAGAAACATCTTTGCAACAGTGTTTAAACATTTAAAGTGACATTTGGACACAACAACACCAACAAAGAGCTCCAATCATTATAACCATGGTCTCATTATCATTCATAATTTGACAAAGACAAAATGCTACATGGAGCAAATTGAACATTTTACACACATCCAGTGTAACCAGTGAAGGAAGTCGGGGTTGCCGTGACAATCATTTTGTAGGAAAACACAACCTCATTTCATGACCTGAAATCCAATAAACATTGCTACCTACTCAGGTTTATACCTAATAATGCTAACAATAATTTTAATATTTCTAAAAGTTGGTTGAAGATGGAAGCTACTGTGCAGCAAAGGCGACTGCTGTCCGTGTGCATGTTCTCATTGCTTCTTAATCTAAATTGTCCATGGATGATAAACAACAGCGTCACATGATGGGATATGTTATCTGGCTTGTAGAGATGGCAGAATTTACATATGATTAACATCTTGAATTCTTTTAGGCAATCAGATCCTTTCCTAATGTGTCTTGTCTTGGATGCATTTTTAAGTGGATAATTTATGGGTGCCTTTCAACACTAAGTGGATAATCCATATCCATATATAATCCACTCAAGACGCAAGAAATGACCGGGTGTAAAGAGGGGACACTGCATCTCCTCATTCTGAAGGCCTCTGGTGCTCAGAAGCAGCCAAACAAACATTGGCTTCTTAAAAGCCAAGTCACCTTGTTAGCTTGAATGTTAGAAACTCTTTAATGACAAGTTTCCTACGTTTCGACAGGTGAAACTACATTAAATTGCACCCAATACAAATTCTTTGACCCTAACAATAAAAACACATGACAAAGATACATCAGAGCTTAGGGGAGAATGAATGAGGAGAAGGAGAAAAAGAGAAGATGAGAACAGAGGAAATGAAAAAAGATATACAAGAAGGAAAAGAAATAGTAAGAAACATTTAAAATGAATGTAAGGACAGAGAGAGGGTCAGACAGAACACAGCTGTGCGTGTGAGTGTATGTAGACGATGGGCAAAAGAGGACGGATAGGGATTTTATTTTTTCCTCAAAAGTCGTAAGACCAGTGGAGTGGGACGGACGTCAGCCGTGAGTGTCATGACAGGCGCCTAGAGCCTTCCCAGAGGGTGATCCATGTGTGTTTCTCCCTCTCTGTGTGTATGTGTGTGTGTGTGTGTGTGTGTGCGCGCACACGTGTGTATATTCTGTACAATATGTGTAGTCAAATGTATGACAGCTCCCTGTTGAAAGATGACAAGCAGAAACTAATGAGACCGTATGTTTCTGCACAAGTTCTCCCAGCAACAATATGGTGCACAGCAACTGCTTGCGCTTAAAATGGACACCTGCTAGGGGAGAAGAAGAAGAAGAAGAAGAAGAAGGAGGAGAGAGAGAGAGAGAGAGAGAGAGAGAGAGAGTGACTGAAAACTGTCTTGAGGACTGAGACTCACTAGAAAGAGGATAAACAAAACTCTTACATAAATCCTTTTACAGTTGTGATTCTAAAAACTTAATATCGGTCTGATTGTTTCTGAGGTATCATTATCAAATGCTAACTCTGAAATACTGCTGAGACAGTACAGACATAACAGAAAATTGGCAATCATGATATGATGTCAATTTAGGGACATCAAGTATAATATGAAAAACAACAACAACCAATAATTACCTTCTCGCGCGTTTTATGATCTTTGCACATCAAATGTCACCTCAGCTCCTCTGGTTTACTTGTTTACAGCAAATAATAATGATGGCACAGAACAAACACCTGGGGCAGGTGATTAAGTGACATTAAGTGGACAATTTTAAGCCATTTCATTCTGCAGGTAAAACAATCAAATTTAAAATACAATATCTCAGGCAGCACTGGACAGATGAGGAAGGTAATCATTGTGTTCTGGCCTTTAAAGCTACATTGATCCGCTGGAGAGGGGACCTGCCCTAAATCTTCAACCTGATGTCCAATTCACACAAAACAAATAACAAATAAAGACTGCTGTAGAAAGACTGTCGTGTTATAAAATAGTGAATGATAATCAATATATCGCCTGTATCCATATCAAATGTTAGGTTTGCATGAATGTAAGGGATTATGTGTGCGTTCAGCAGTAATCAGAAAACTACAAAGTAAAAAAAATAAAAATGCAATCTGAAAATCCCCAATGATACGGACTTGCACCTGTTTCAGTCTGGAAACTCTCCAGAGATAATGGTGTCAGGCAGAGGCTGAGACTGTTCTCAGCCTGGAAAGTCCTGGAGATAATGGAATGTGGAAAACAGGCCTGAACCAGCCTGAACAGGGAGCTGGACCACCTCAGTTTAGAAATAATGTCACTATTATTCACCAAAGCAAGTGAAGAAAGCACGATTCTCTACCCGGGATGGGCTGGGATATTTGGAAAATAAAAGAGCAAGCAGAAGCAGTTTGTATTCAGGTCAAAATACCCAAAGATTATATATTCGATGGACATTAAAGGCCCTGAAAACTTATTTTCTCAATCAGCTTGTTTCTGTGAGTGCTGTGGTCCCAAATTAACTTGCATTTCCTTCATCATCTGCAAAGTTTTTACATCGGTTTCTTGTCCTCTTTTATTGGTGCATTCTCACCTTTTACCAATTTGATTATTTCACATATTGCCTGTCTTTAATTTTCTCAAAATTGACAGCACATGTTGACCCATGTAAGTCACGGAATAGCGTGCCAACGTTGCCAGGATTAGGTCACGACCTAGCATGAATACACAAATGTGCAAATGGGCTGTGGCACACTCACACTGTGCCTATTAAGGGAACAAGCACTTAGAAATGCACATGAACATTCTGTACACACTTTGTGGAATTTTTTTGAAAGAGCAGTGTTGTGAAATGAACCTCGAGGTGACCCTTTCTGCTCAGAGAGCGGGCAGGTGTTGGGAGGTGCTAAGGTAATGGTACATCACTTAATGTGAGCTGACCTTCACTCGCAATGTTTTCACCATTTATCAAAAATGTTCTGGTGCTTTTACATTTGAGAGCAGCTAATACCGTCTTTCTAAATAATGCCCCAAGTCAGCTTCATGATGCCTAAATCAAAAATGTATTATTTGTTGGTTTGTTTCTGACTTTATGAATTTGATTTCGAAGCTAAAGCTGGAAGGAGCGAAATAAAAAGTTGGTAGGCTGACTCAGACCACTTTAACCTTGGGAGCCAATTTTCCACCAGGATCTGATTTTTACATCAGCAATTAGCTACAATCAATTCTGTGACCTTCCACTCCCTCAAACCTCCAGACTTTACTTTAATCCCTCTTTCCTTCATTTTCCGGGGGCCAAAATCTCCGGTGAAACCATTTAAAGTCTTTACTGATTCATTGCTAATAAGAAATGTTTCCGAAAACCTTGCTTAACACCTGGTTTTGTATTTGTTGCCAGATAGCATTAGCGTATTGAGCGCTATATCAGGGACCTGCTGGAGCCCCTGAGGGTTTTCAGTAGGGTAACTCTTGTGGACTGACAGCACTCGGATGGGTCACATTCACCGCCCATGTTTAGACCATTAATCAATGCTTCTAGTGCTTTTAGATCATTAAGGGCAGGTGTGGTGTCATTATGCGAAAAGACACAAATTAAACAGGACCCAACTGTTCAGTGCTGGCTTTGAGGATACAATAAACTCTGGAGCTCTAATCTGCATTTTAATAAAATGCTCGAGAATTAACCAGATGGGACTTTCCCTTCAGCATTTCCTACAGACTTACACTATATACTCTAGATTCCTGCTCATGGTTATTCCTTAGATTTAAACTGGCCTCCATTGCACACTAAGCCATCCGGGTGCAGATTTTAAAGCCCCCTTGAAGCAAACTTATAATATTGTGTTCTAGAAACTGACTTGAACTGGAGAATGTTTAAATTTTTTTTATTGAAATTGAAAATGATTATTACAATTATTGCAGACTGTTTTTCTGTGAGTTGATTTATGGATTAATCCACTGTCTCAACTCTAATGTGTATATTTATTATTTTATTCTATGTGTATGTCTTGAACTCTACTGAATGTGTATTGTGTGTTTTTAGTGCGAGCCTTGTGATGGATAATAACGTTTTTCTGCTTATCATTTGTGAGTTTACCAGCAACGGTGGAAAATTACCAATTAAGTCAGTGCCTCACTGATATAAAATATGGAAAACACACAAATTAAGGGGGTCTGTAGAGCTCTTTCATGCTATAGAAACAGTGGATGCAGTAGACTGCTCAGCAAATTGCTTCATGCACGTTGATCTAGCAGGTCCAGTCTTCAAAGTTAATAAGGGTCTTTTCACAAGCTGTAGTCTAGGCTTGTTAGTTATGCTTTGTATCATGTGCTCTTGTTAAGACTACAGAAGTATGACCAAATAAAAATTGGCAGCAGTGAACTGTTTCCATGCTAATTTAGGCTTCAGACAAGAATTTCAAAGCATAATGAGATTTAGTCAAATTAAGCGCTGCTCTGTCAATTGTCTGTCGGAACAAAGACTGTAGGCATCTCTAAATGTTTTGTTAGGCAGCCAATTGCATATTTAAATTCTACATATTTACATTTTCACAAATAAGGGAATTGATTTTGGCAAATGCTGTAACCCGTTTTGCATTCAAATAGGAGGAACTCAAGTGTACTTAAGCATCAAAACGTATGAAGGTAAATGGGAGTAGAAACTTGTGCTAAGAAGTTGCCATGCTCCCTCGTCACCTCACCTGAAGCCAAACTTGTCCATGGCAATGGCGAAGTGTCTCGGCTGGTCGTAGCAGTGGTAGAGGTTGCGGTCGTCCATTGGGATCAGGTCCACGTCGCTAAAGATGAAGCAGTCGTACTCCGCGTCCTTCAAAGCCTCCGTGTAGCCAACGTTCAACAACTTGGCACGGTTGAAGGTGTCCTCACCCAGCTGCAAGAAAACACATAAGAAAGCTTGTTTCATTGTTAACATACAGGTGAGGACAGACCATGTAGCTGCTCATTAGCATGTCAGCTGCTTCAAAAAGGTTTAACAGCAGTGTCAGAGTCTGAAACACATATCAGGATGTGTGATATTATTAAGATGTTTAATTAACAAGATAACAGATACTGTAAGTGTTTCTATAATGTACAATGTGTTCCCTCAAATTGTGATAGCCTGCCAACCTGTACAGTTAAATGCAAACTAATACAATTTAAAGAGGCATACAATTTGGTCTAAAAGGCACTAAATGAAATGTCAAAATATATAAAACATGCTATTTTCATCATACTTCAACACTGTAAAATGAAATCAAAGTGGGTTAGAGTGGTGTAGAAGCAGCAAATTATGAATCGGGCCTTTACATGTTGACATGGTAACAACAACCAGATGCTTAACTGCTACAGGCGTTGTTATCATAAACAAAGAACAAATTCAGTCAGGACACAGCCAAATGAGGTCAGGCTCACATCAAAGGTGTTTTTTTCTGTATTAATCCAGAATTAACTGATGTGTTTACTGACCCCAAGAAAAGATCATGTTGCCTGAAACTGTGAACCACTTCTGCTTCTTGGACTCTGCACCTCAAAGACAAATCCCACAAATTTTTTTCTAGTATCTGTTTGCCTCAGTAGAATCATGTTTCATGCAATTTCTGTCTTAAGTTATGTTTGGACTCAGACACGTAAATGTGTAAAATTACAATGAGCCGTAATCAGAAGGGGCACAATTATAACAGGACCCAGGTTGTAAAATACCAGAATTTCCTCTAACTCAGCCAAACACGTTGTGACTTCAGTCACGTGAGTATGCAGCGAGATACATCTGTTTTTCAGTCTCTGCATGGCTCAGGTTCAACACTTTGGTGTTCTAAATGCGCTCTTGCCAAGCAGCACAGCGGTGTAAGATAGTCGAGGTTAATGTACATGACAGTTATACATTCAATAACGTACAAGGTACTGTATGTCTCTTTCCGCAGAGCCCTTGTGCAACAGCTTGGCTTTGTAAAAAAGTTTTTGTCAAGATGCAGGGAGGTCAGCGGGCAAGAAGTGAAGCTACTGTGCAACTTGACACTCTTTGGCAGACTGGCTTTTCTGGCGCACGTTGACAGTTCATCCTCTGAATTCATTGTACTTCTCTCAACAAGCACAGTGAAGAAGCCCAGGAAGATGATAGAGAGACAGAGCTATGCTGTGCAGGAGTTAGATATAAACCTTTGGACTGTCAGTACTTGGTACATGCATTAACGGACTGACTCATCAAGAAGATTTCCCCTCAGGAAACACTTTTATTTACTTACTGTACAAATAGTCCATTTATTTTAGCACAAATGACCGCATGTCCCTGAACAAGTACAATCCTTTTATCCATCGTAGTGCCAACTGAAGCCCTAGTTGGACTTCCTCTTTCACATTGTTTGGAAAAGATGCAGAAAAGACAGAATTCTGCTACAAAAAGAGTCAGCGGTTGGTAGAATAAGAGGAACCTTTACTTGAGAGCTGAAATGATTAGTGATGATTGACAGAAAATGAAGTATTTTGATAACAAATGAATCACTCAAGCCACATCAATTTCAGTTTCTCAAATGTGAGGATTTGCTTTTTTTTCATTTTATGTGACATTAAACTGAATATTTTGGGGCTTTGGACAGTTGGTTTGAGATTTGTTATCTGCATTTTTCAGCATTTTCTCACATTTTACAGACCAAATGATTTATCAGTTAAACAAGAAAATAATTGCTAGATTCATTTGTAACTGTATTTGTTAAGGACTTTTTGTAGTATTGTTTGTTGGATTATATGATTTTGGGGTTGTCTTGTAAGCAATTGCGGGCCGGGTGTAGTTGAATGCATGAAATAATAATAAAAACTTTAGTTATTCATTCATTGTAATATGTGTAAGTAATTTTTTCTGATGTACAGTTACAGTAACAACAGTGAGCTACAAAGAAATCTAATGTATTTACACTGGGAAATGAGCTTTTCGAGTTATGACAACTGTACTGTAGACTTTCATGCAAATCCGACCAGTGTAGTACTCTTAAGTCTGTATGAGAAATCTCTAAGATGTGAGGGGACCCACATGACAAGATTACATTTGTTTATGTAAATGAGACTGGGTCCCAATGCGAAGCTTCGTTCCTCATATGATATAAAAAGGACTTCCCAGTTAGATGAATGCCTCAGTATCTACAGTATGTAGCAGCACAATGACTATTACACATTTGCTGCAGTCACGTATTCCCTGGCCATCAGGGAAAACCACCCACTTTTGACAGCACCAAAAATCTCAGAGATGATTAATGCATCTGCTTCCTGTCCTTTCTTCTGTCCAGGACACAGTTCTTCTATTTTTTTTCTCCACACTGGTGCATTATCTGTTCGGACCGACCGCAAATCAAGTACAATGTGTAATCCCCCTGGTAAGCCCACTAATACCTGAGATTTTAGAGAATAATCCCCTGTGAAGGTAACACAAAAAATCTATTGTCACAAATCCACTGGGGCTCCAAATATCAGCTAAAGTGGTCATCTGCCTGTTTTTGAACAACAGTCGGTTCAGCAGGTTGGAACAACACCATATGAGGTTGGGAGAGCAACATGTAACCGATTTCAGCCCCGTAACAAAGGAGGGCGAGATCAGAGGCTGATACATCGGAGTAAAAAAGTGAAATGAATCTTCAAAATCAATAGTATTTTAGATAAGAAATACAATATTCATGGATTCTTGGGAATCTGAACTCTTAACGTAATCAGCATATTGAACTGGGGCACCTTAGAACTAGAAAATCTTATTTTGGATTACATTTAAAATATTTCAGATTTTATATGATTAAATGTCTGCATTTAAATTGAAAGTCTAGTTTCATACTTTCAATTTGTTTAAAAATGTATAATATTTGGTAATAAACATACATTTAAAGTTTCTGTCAGATTTCTCAAATCTGATAAATTTAGGAAACCAATAAATGCATTTGTTTGTGTGTTTGAGAGACTGAATGAGAAATAAAATGAAAGACAGAAACAAAGAGTGCAGGAGACAGAAGGAGAGAGATTGTCTACTGTGTAGCTTCCAGCAGATGAGCTAATATATCTTTACAAAAACCAAGCCATCTTTTTGCGCTCCTGACCTCATTAAGCATTATTGCGGTCACTGGACGTGTGAACCTTCCAGCATCTCGGCTTTATGACGCTCTACATCTTCCCCAATCAGCAGAGTTCACTTGCATCACTTGCAGGATGTGAAGTAAACTGACACCCATTGTACCGAACAGGCCATTTAAGTAGCGTGGGTATTCAGAGGCAATGGGATTGATAGATAACAGCGGTTTGCAGGCACACTTATGTTTTATGTCTTAATCAGATTTTTTTCTACATTTTGTCCATTCTTTGGGGGGGGTGGGGGTGTCATTATATTTAACAATTTGAACTGAATATTGATGTACAGTATACTGTATTTGTAGGGAGTCGTGTTTCAAATTCAAATACACAAAACTGCAACCCTTTGTAAACTGGCAAGAAGCCACATAGAAGAGGAGGGTCCAGTCTTCCTCTGTGTTCAGACCAGTCCGTCTCCCACCACTCCATTGTTGAGTTTTTTTTTATTATTGGTTGTTTTATTTTGTTGACGCAGTGTTTTCTGTGAATGCATTTTCCCCTGATGCCGTTTTCCCCCCCTCCTTCTGCTTTAGGCTGTTGTTTCCTGACCAAAATCTGTCTCCAATTTTACTCACCCACAATGCAATGGAAAGAACTGCTCACGCACAATTTGCCTACAGAGGCCCACAGGGGATAGTAAAACCGTTCATGTGTGAATATTTGACAAATCAACAAATTACATGTTGACGGGGTGAAATGCAGAAAGGGTACTCCAATTTAGCACAGGGCGATTCCTGGCTCCTCGTTTGCAATTTCACAGGCATCTTTTAACTTTCAAGGACATTTCTGCTCCATCAATTTTTGATCAGGCTGTATATAATGCGGCGTGCATATGCATGTGGTCTCAGCCTTGTTTAAATGAGTTTACTGACAAGTGTGACAAATATGTGCGTGTCACAAATATGATTTCTTCTAGCCTGCCGATATTTGTAGAAAATATAATCAAACAGACAGACAGACATCCAGCACCTCAATCCTCCAGTATAGTGTGTTTCAGGCAAGTTACTTCCTCACATTTGGCACATAATATATATTTTTTGTTTTAATATTTTATTTTAGAGATTTTAAATATAAGAACAGTGTAATTTATTCCCACTAAAATCTCAATAATACAATGCACAACACAGGTAAAAGAAAACAAGGAGGTGAAAAAAGTAAGTTAATAAAATAAATGAATAATAATAACAGTAATTACATAAAAATAACAATTATCTTGTCATGACATACTTGTCAACATGATTAATTCTTAAAACAAACAGGTACCCGGCACAATGACTATATGTGACTATGATTATATCTTGCAAGCCGACTCGCACTGCAGAAATGCTCTTTGAATTAAATGTGGGCTGGGAGTGTTTGAATTCAGACATAGCTCTCCCAACTGTAGGCTTTGATTAGTTTACTGTGCAGTAAGTTGCATTTTAATGATAGAAATCATTATGAGCTGATGATACACTCTTTTGGCAGATGCTTTTGTCACTTACAATAAGTGCAATCAACCTCCACAGGAAAGAAAAACTAGTCATCTGACCTGTTGATTAATTATTTATTAACCTTTATTTAACCAGGATTAAAATACTTTGTGTAGGCATTGTAAGGATGCATGCACACATATATATATATATATATATATATATATATATAATGTCACTGTAGTCCAGAACAGACACGAAGGTAGCATCAACAAGTCTCTTTTTAGCCACAAAGGAAAAGAAAGACTTGTTTCTAAAACAGAAACCCAATTTCAACTTTAGTCTTTTTACCAGTTTCTTAATACGAGGCTTAAGTGAAAGTGAGTGATCAATCATAATTCCAAGATACTTGTATTGGGATACCGATTCAATGTGAGAGCGCTGAAAAGTTGTGATAGATGGAAGTTTAACCGGCTTTGATTTTAGCAGCTTTTTTTTAAGCAGCTTTTAAAAGAAAGGATGTCTAGATAGGTCAATATTATTGACAAATGTTTTGGCACCGATACCAAATTCATTGCAGGCGGTTGATAACTGGGATAAAAGTGCAGGCAGCAGGTGGGAAAGAAGACCTATGACTGGAAAACCGCTGGGGTGAATCACCGGCTGCCCTGTAAAATACCAGTGGGGTAATTGAATGGAGAGCACTCATCATCTGCCATCAAGGTGTCCAGTTGCTCTACTGCAGCGGCTCAGTGACTGACAGCAGAAAACTGGGCTTGTAAACCTCCCTGCTGCGGGTTTTGGCAGCTCCCAGCAATGTGTTCAGCAGCGTGTGTGAGGCAGGGCACCGCTGAAAGAAACGTGAGATTTGGACCATCTGGAGCAGGTTATCAACTTCAGCGAAATAGAATAATTAACCATCTCAACAAGCCTGAAGATAAAACTGACTAAAAAGTCAAACTGAATATCTTAATAAACGAGAAATGCATATGGAGCCAGAGTGTGTGACACTTTTTAACTACCGTGATAAAACACCAACTACCATCAGACTTTCTTCTGAAATATTCATGCCCCCACCCCGATATCTCAGCTATCATGAAGGCTCAATGTGCACTTGAAATTCTTTCCAAAAGATTGCCTGAGTGTTAGAAATCCCTTTGCACACACCTTTCACATGTGATGGGTGGTGTAAATCAAAGAAATTTCCCAGCAAAGCAAAGATGAGTTAAGTTTTGGTTGTAGTGTCTGGAAAACCTGTTGCTCACTTACGCTCAGGGAGATGGAGTCATCAATCTGAAACATAAGCTTCCAGCATTCTCACCGCTATTTCAACGGAGGGGGACCCAGTAGATAGAATTAAATAAGATTACATTGCTGATGAGAATCTAATTTGCTACGCCTGTCAAGATTCTCCGTCAGCAGGTCATGGTTTTATCTAGAAGTGCTAAGCCAAGGGGAACTGGACTTGCCAGATCCTTGAATTCTTGTAGCTTCTTTAGTTCTGACTGACTGCTGAGGAGTCATTTAACCTCCGGAGGGCGCTTTACACCTCGAGAGTCGATGTTCAAGAAGCATCCAAAGAGCTTCTGAGAGTTGAAATGTCTTCAGTGATCTAAAGCAAATGTTGTTGTCTGTGACTTAGCACTAGCACTAACATGCTATGGGTCATTTTTATAAAAGATAGAAAGGAAGGAATCGACAGAATTTTAAGTTCTTATTTTTTAGCCTTCTTAGAAAGAGCCGCTGAGTTTCATTTTTGTGAAGATGAGCCTCGTCATGTCAATAACAATGAATGAATTATAGACTGAAGCATCTTTGTCATTTTTCAAACCTTTTGCATCCCAACTCCAATCAATATAGAGGGAAATAATTGCGTCAAATTGAGAGGTGGGAAAATTCGTTTAAAAGGCCTTCACTAACACAAAAACTTACATTTGCTCTATCCAATTAAATTTACCTTCTCTTTGCACTCAAAACTTCCCTCACATCTTCCATCCTGGCCTCTTCTATTCTACTCAATGACCTCTCTTTAACTCCAAAGGTAAAAGGTCAATCTTTGTCCGCTTGCCCTCCTCCCTACACTTCATGCTCTCATGTCATCACTTACATTTATTTTCTCTTCGCTCCTCTCATGCTTCTTGCACTTTCTGTCTCTAGCAAGGCTTCCCTGGTGTCTCTGCAGTCTCTCTCTCGCTCCCGCGCTCTCTCTCTCTCTCTCTCTCTCTCTCTCTCGCTACATGCCCTCTGAAAACCAATTAACCCTATCAGCCATATCTGAGTATCACCAGATAAATCCATTGCTTCTCCCTCTGTGAGTGTGTGTTTTTGTGTGTCACGAAGACCAACATATAACTCTCTGCTCTGCCGGGTCACCTTACACACACACACACCCCCACAAACACACATTCACGACATACCTGGACTGTTGCCATGGAGATGGATTAAGGGCCAGCCAGTGCTCTGCCTGAGAGATTGTCACCAGACGTTGAGTCTGTGTGTGTGTAATGTGTGTCCGTGCACAAATTTTGAGTGTCTGTGTGTGTGTGTGTGTGTGTGACGAGATTTATCAGTCTCCTGCAAATAGACGGAGGTGGAGCCTCTCATCCTATCATTTGGCCGGTCAGTCGGTGCGGGGAAAGAGAGACCACAGGAGAGGTAGAGAGGTTTCACCTTATCTCGCTTAATGGAGATTGAGTTGAAGACGTACAAGTGTGTGCATGGAGCTCTGTGTGTGCACATGAGCACATGTGTTAGAAAGAAAAAGGAACTGACCTCCCCACACACAGCAATTGTCAAAATCATATACCTTAGCAATCACAAGGGCCTTTACGATTCCTCTATATGTTTAAGTGGTGTGCTTGAGGCTGCTACAGACTGTGGAGGGTGGTGTCTTTTCCAAAACCAAAAAACACGAGAAAAAGTGTAAAGAATGGATTACACAGTGTGTTTATCTGCTTTCACGTAAGCTGCAATCGTTAGCACAGTACAGTAGTAACCCAGTGTTACATCCTAGGCCAATGAGCATATAATCAACCAACTACATTAGTCTGTGGGGATACAGATTATCGCCCTGTCACTGAGAGTTTCTATACTGTGTGGAAGAGTTTAGTCTAACGTTAGCAGCTCGGGACTGGGAACTTTACACTTCAGCAACCGCAGGCAACATTGTCTAACGTAAGGTTATGTTTGCTGAAAACATCAGTTAGTCCTCATCATAAAAGCATTTACTACTTCTGCTTGTAATGTTGACAAAAGTTCTCGTAGTACAAAAGAGCAAATTTCAACAGACTCACTCACTTCACTGTGGACAGTTTCATATGAACTAATTTCTTCAGATGAAATGATTCCCATGAAAAGTGTAGACAGTTCATTCTTTGGATTATCTATTTAGCTCCATTGTTTTGGGGCACTGATTCTGAAAACTGATGCTGAATTTTAAATGTTTTTTTAAATGCTGTGAGCACCCCAAATTAAATTCCATTCACCTAAAAACCTACAAAACCTGGCCAAGAAAAATTTATGGATAGATGGACAGATCACCTATTTTGGCAAAAGCAGAATTACAAAGAAAGCCTATTTAAAATTACTATAGCTTTTCATCAAGAAGCAGCATCTTATTAGAGCGTGAGACAGAGCCTGTGAGTGTGTCTCTCACTGCAATAGCATGAGAGTTAGCAAGCCTGCTGTAGCTTAATTATTTAGCTAGCTAGATATAGCTGATAAAGTCTTCTAGCAACAGTTGTCATTTGAGATGGCAAAGTTGACGGTCGCTGAAAGACTGAGGAAGAAATTAGTTTGTAATGTGCTTTTTGTCTACTTCTGTCTGAAATGAAGAATTGTTTCAAACACTTACTACATATTTTGAGAGGTAAACAAGAAAAAACTGAAAAACAGAAAGCTTGACAGGATAGCAACAGTAACTAAGGGAACTGGTATAAGAAAATATTAAAAAATCTATCGTGTTCATTAGAGTCTACATGCACATTTGCGACAAAATGCACTCGGCCAAGCTTTCTTAATAAAAGATGATGATCCCTTCATTCCACCGCCACCTGGGAAACAGGAGGCTCATCAAAGCTTGATTAGATACTGCAGTCAACCATGCACACACAAACACACACCAGGCAATGTATATCTAATTCATAACCTTACAGTCTTCAATCATAGTTGCAGCAGCGTGTCTCCTGTGTTATGAGAGCTTGGCACAGAACACAAAGAGCGAGGAGGGAAGAGCAGGACAGAGTTGGCATGGGGCCAGAATAACTAATTTGCTGTAATGACTTTCTGGCAGTCTGGACACAGAGGAGCTCCCAAATAAAGTGAAAGGCCGGGCCACGACGGGCAATTCAATTACCATTTTTCTGTAGTGTAGTCGATAGACGCAGATCAGGGCAACAGCCGGTGATGATATGCTAACTCTGCCGTGCTGAAATCGAAGCAAGTCATTTTTTTTGAGTAAATAAATACAGGACAGCCCTCCAATATTAACTGTACAGTAACTTTTGTTTTATTGCAGGGATCTGGATCGAGATGTCCGTATGGAAATAAAAACAGTCCTCCATGTTCTTTTTTTTACATTTCTGGATTATTGTGTGGAGGGTTCAGTGCTGAATTAAAAAGATTGAAAAACATATTACTATTTAATATTAAGTGCAAAAGAAGTGAGGGATATCACAATTATTCCTCAAAATGATATCAGTGAGGCACACAGTGCAGTTACTGGGTGAAACTTCTTCGCAGCTACAGTAGTTTATTTATTTATCCTTTTAACCTTTAACATAGTTTTCTTAATTTGTCTTGTAAGAATTGTAAGTAAAATTCATATCATGCGGAGATCAGAGATCGCAAACAGTTTTTCATGGGTGGTCGATGTCGCAAATGAATTAATAAGCACTGCTGAGGACTGCTTTATCGCTATATTGGATTTTCATATGACATCCAAAGATTTGAGGACACACTTTGATATGTTAGATATTTAATTTGGGATATTAGCCAATTTCTCAATTAATTTCCCATAAGATTTATTACACCATAATACTGTATATATTGATATATAAAATTACATAAATCACGATTGATATTGCCCATCCCTACATCACATATATATTGTGAATCAGCTCTCTATTTAGGCTATAGCATGAAAGAAATATTCAAACCCGTGTTTTTTATAGCTGCACAACTTCAAATTGAAATGCTCTAATGTTATTTTATACACATTTCCCGAAGCTTCATTCTGACTATTTGGTATCTTGTAAATGTTGACATTGGGATCTCTGCCAGAAATTCAAATAAGGTTTTTTGTAATAATTGGCCCAGTGGCAATTTTGGTTCCTGACTGTCTTTTCAATTATATTATTGCCCCTGCTATGCATTGCATTAGCATCCCCGGTCCCCTCTACATTTATATTTAAGCTCGGAGTACATTTTAGCATGTTAGGTTGGATTTATTTTGCTGCGGCTAAGTCTAGAAAATAGGCTGCAAACTCTGACAACATGTGAAAACCCAGAATCCCCACCCCCACTAAAGCATGTAGCAGACACACAGGCAGTAAACAATACAGAGAATACTGTGTGGTGTTGGCCCAGTGTACTGTTAGCAGCGCCCTGACATGACAGCACAAGTTAGAACTGAACCAGATATATCAACATGACAGCGTAAGTCAAAAAGGAAGAAGGTCAGAAACAGAAAGAGAGACAGACAGACAGACAGAACAAAAGACTGACACATAGAAATAAAGGGAGACGGAGAGAGGGATGATGATGATGATGATGATGATGATGATGATGATGATGATGATGATGATGATGATGATAATGATGCCAAGAGAAATAACAGCAAAGGTTAGCGCAGCCCCGTAGGAGTTGGTCGTCATGTGTCACTCAGACAGAGTCATACAAGACACACACACACACACACACACACACACACACACACACACACACACACACACACACAGCTATTGGACTTAGGAGCTGCCACCCGACATGCGTAGACTAGAGTAGAGTCACTGGCATGCCAAAGGAGAGCGGCAGGGAGGTGAAGGGCAGAGAATCAAACCCACCTGACATTTTGACAAATATGGGGCCAGATGGTTGCTGTGGCTTGTTGCTTTGACCTACTGTGCCAGACCTGCTCTCACAGACATATGAGGGTGTGACGAAAACCCCTGTGATGCTGTGAAAACCAAAAAAGGGTCTCTCTCTCTCTCTCTCTCTCTCTCTGTCTCTCTAGCATCACAACCATAGCGTGCCCCATCACATCTAACCTCTCCAGCAACAAGGGCACTCAACACATAGAAACTCTAAACACTACCGAGGAAATGATATTCCTCCAAACCACCTTTGTTGCAGTTTTAGACATCAGGCTCCAAGCAGCACAGACTCATTCCTAACATTAAAAATACTAACATGCATCCACAATGAAAACATAATAAATATCCACAAAGGCCACTTGTATTTTTTATTTTACAAACAAACTTGAATTTAAGAAATTGAAAGCAGTTTTTGATGACAGCATTACAACCACTAGTGAAAGGGATAAGGATAAATTGTCATGGAAAATCCATTTGGTTACTGGAAGTAGTCGGCATCTTGGTGTATTTTAAATTGTATTACCGTTTTTACTGTTGATCCACCTGTTTTCATGCATACTTTCACTTTTGGTCCCCCCAAAAAAAGTTTAAATACCCGAAATTGAAACAATTTCAAATATCGCAGAAATGGTTTTCAAGCTTGACTAAGATAAATTTGGCACATCACAAAAGAGACAATGCCACAAAGCCTGACTTTCTATATAATGTTGATTATTTGTTTGATTAATTGTCACACAAGAGTGAAAAATGTTTCATTATTAAAACATTACAAGTTCCCAGAGCTAATAAATAGCTTCCGTTGTCCAATCCAATAATCTGAAAATTTGCAATAATATAAAACAGAGAAACGCAGCAAATCCTCACATTTGTGAAGCTGGAAAAAGCTAATGTTTGTCCTTTTAGCTTAAGAAATGACTTAAATGGTCCACTTGATTATCAAAATTGTTATAAAATTTCTGTTGTTTCACCTCTTCTTTATGTCAGATAAGACACATACACATACAAACACACAAAACCCCCCACAAAGGCTGGGTTACCGTCTGCACGTGCCTCAAACCTACAGTTCGATACAGTCAGATGACTCATCCTTCCCCATTTCCCATCAGGACCAATATGGGACACCATCTGCCTCGCCCTAATAATGACAGAACCATATCCAATGTCCCTATCACTTTTATTGCTCTTCCTGAGTGGGTGGTGCTGAGAGTGTGTTTGAGTTTGAGCTCATGAAGAATGAGTTATTCTCCAGTCTCACTGGAAGAATCTGGAAACATGGCTCTGTTGGTGTTTGGAGTTAATAATGGTATCATGATTCTTTTCCTGACATGTTTTTCTGGGAGTGAAACTACTGTAGCGTGTAAAGACAGTGTTTCTTGAAGACGGGCCGATATTTAGTTGTAGAAACCAGTAGCATCCCAAATGGCAAAATCTCCCCTGGTTTCGCTCTGTGGATGTTTAGTACACAGATTCACTTTAAGCGTTTAGGGCTGTCTGTGCATCTTTTAGATTACAAAGAATCACATGACTTGTTTTTCTGTGTTTCTCATCTGACTACTTAAACAGAAATGTTTACCTTCGGGGCTTCTCTCCACATGCGTTAAGGTCACATAATGAAAACGTTCATTCCTTCCTTCTTTGATTTCCTTTTTCTTTTCCTTCTTCCTCCTGTTTCCCACTATTATTTCATTCTTTCCTTTCTTTCGGTCTTTCCTGTCAATCGATTGTACATGTGTGCTGCTACATCAACTCTCTCTCGAATACCCAAGACAGATTTCTCCTAAGGGATACAATAAAGGCTAATCTAATCTATTCCCTTTACTTCCTATCTTTCTTTTTCTGCATTCTTTCCTTCTTTCCTCCATTCTTTGATTTCATCTTTCCTTCAGTATCACTTTCGTCCTTTCTTTCCTAAGCCTGCCTTTCCTAATTTTGTGCTAACACTGTGGCCCTGGGTCAAGAGCTACAGCGCTTCACACCACAAAATCTTTAATGGTGGCGATGCTTCATTAGACAATTAGATTTTGTCCTCTGCTCATTAGTTAGACAGCACATATTTGCATATCTTTTTTTTTTAACTTGCAGTCATTAACAACGTTGCCCCTTGCAAGGATTAAAAACAGTTTGCTATTCCCGGCTGCTTCCAAGCTAAAGTTTGACAGCCAACCTATGACATCTTTCAAAAACAATTACATTATTATTATTATTATTATTATTATTTTTTACTTTAAGCTAGTGCAAGTTGCAGCGCTTTTAGACAATAGAATTAAGCTGCTCTTGCCTTCAGGAGAGTGTAAGGACAAGTATGAGGATCTAATCAAAGCTGTTTCAAGGAGAATTTATTAATTAGTATGTGTTGGTGTGAAAAGAGGGAAGCATGGAGAGCTTGGAAGATGTCAAGATTTTTTTGGTAACATGGCAGCGTAATGCAATATGAATACCAATTAGCTCTAATTAAAATAAGTTAAGTGATTGCAACTGTCAGAAACTTCCTCATATGACTCTTCTTCTTCTTCCTTTTCTTTCTGTCTCTCCTTTCTTCTTTGTTAACTTTATATCCAGTTATTAGAACACCATTAACTTTACTTATTATCAGCACGTCATTGGTTGCAAATAAGTTCTCATGGGCAAAAATCTGACTTTAAAAGTGCAACTGTGCAAGGGGATTGGGATGTTAAAGAAGCTCCATATTATTCACAGCCATGTATAGCTGTGATCAACAACATGGCTTTGTTGGCATGGATCTGTAACCCTAGCTGGAGGATACTGCTTAGCTGAACATTGCTTATGAAATGGAGCATGCATGGATGGTAAAGTTTCATACACAAGATGGCTTCAGTTAAATAATCTGATTGGTCAAAGTTGCGTTCCAACAGCTAAATGTACTCTCTTGGCTTCTACTTTCTGGGTGCAAACATATTTTTGCACCTGCCGAAACAAAAAACAATCTAAAAAGGAACCAAAATCATAATTTTAACCAAGCATTATCTGATCAAACACGTCTAAAAGTCCACAGCCAGGCTAGCAGCTCTGTGAGGCTAAACCTAGGTGATTTGAGCTAAATGCTAACATCCGAATGCTAGCATGCTAACAATGACAATGTTAACTAATTCTGTAGAAAGCACAATTTTATACTAATTTCAAACATTTTTGTTTGTTGTGTTAGCTTGCGAACATTAGCAGTAAACACAAAACACACCTGAGGCTGATAAGGACGACATTAGTTTTGCCTGAAGACTGACATTCTGAACACGGTTGCGCTAGATGAAAAGTTAAGAGATTAGAAAAGTTATTTCGATTCATCCTGAGGGAAACAAACAAAACACACGTCATGTTAATGCATTCAACAGCTGCCGAGCCATTTCAGTCAGGAACAAACGGTGGACTAACCAACTGTCCAAAAATGAACCTTGCCATTGTCGTGGAAAACCTGCCTATGCTCTTAAATTGAACAACAGATGTATGAAACACTTACAGGTCAGCTATCTCTCAGAGAAGCTGCAAGCATGCAGCTTTTATAGTATTCTGGAAACAAAGAAACTCTTTTCTATTGGTCAGTCTTACATGTTATGCAAGTTGGACCTAAAGATACTTTCCAACACATAAGAACTTCCTCAAGTTACGCTAGTGTGACTAAAAATAAGTAAACAAGATCCAGGCATTTGGTGCCAGCTTCTGATAATACATTTAGAGTTCTCAGTGGTATAAAATTCGTGGTCTACAGAAAAGAAGAAAGACAGGTTTTATTTGTGTTTTGGATTTGCAGTGACACTTGGTCAGAAAAAGAAAGTAGACAGAGGAGAATAAAAATCAATTTTGATGTGTTTTGTACTGAATCAACGGCCCTAACCTTTGGCTCATAACTGGATGGAAGCATGTTGCTCTGCTATCCAATAAAGTAATATGCCCGTGGTTTGCCCTTGCCATAGCTGAGCACAGAGCTGAGATAAGAGACGGAGTGGAGATAAGGGGTTTTCAGACTGAGCACTGCAAGGATAGAGCCCCATGGGGCATGTAAGCCCAGAATGTGGCCAGTCAGCTTACTGTACAGCAGGAATAGTGTGTGTTTGTGGTTAGGTGTGTGTGTGTGTGTGTGTGTGTATTAAGGGTAATGATGCAGTGAAAATAAGAAGAGGGTTTCTATTATCATACAATAACATCACATCATGCCACTACAGCATAACAGCCAAATAAATATCAAGCTGGATCCTGTTAATAACCTTTGCAATTAAACTTACAATGCTACTTGTAGGGCTTTCTCATAGATAATGCTCTGAATTAAGTTGTGACATAAATATGCAAAAAGTTTTATCAACAAACCTCTCTCATACTGAATAATAATAAACATCTGGGGAGAATAAATATAATTTTGGCCCCATGTGGTGATACACTGGACCCATTCCAGAACTTTATTTACCATTAGTCATTTAGACCCCAAAATGTGTAAATAAATAAAATATAAAATATATAAAAATAGGGCTAGGGCCTAACCTGTAAATGGATTATTTTCCTTATCCAGTTAGTGCAAGCTATAAAATGCTAAGTAGTCCTGCAAAACTGTAGTTTTTTTTGTGGTGATTCAGCAAGTTGATACATTTAAATGGACACTGCTCATTGTTTTTTTTTTCTACTTCACAAAAAATGAGGACAACAACCCTAACATTCCTGGAAAATGCTTGAGATAAACCACATCCACCATCAGCCAGTGAGCAGGATTGTCTATCATTGTGTGTGTTTTAATGTAGAGCCACAATAAAAATATTCATAACATTTTGAATTATTAAACTAATAGAGAATTGTGCAACCTTACACTAAGAGAGTTATGCGCTTTCAAGTTAAGAAATTTGCTGCAGGGAATACCACCACTATAAACCCTACAAACAGTCATTCCAACAATAAAAGAAAGAGAGGAGAGCACTAAAAACTTTCATTAAGCTGTTTTATTCATAAAACTTTCCCCCTGAGCCTCCTTATTTTTCATACCTGACATAATGCTTGGAACTCGTGCATGAGGAACAACTTTGACAAATTTGAAGTCTCTACTGACGCAACTTGAGTCTAATCACAACGACATCAACACACATTGGAGCTCAATATGTTTCCGGTGACATTAACATTCTTTTCCCACATTTTCTTCTGCAAAACTGAGTTTCTGTGAGCAACAAGAATATTTATAGGGTGGACTAATTGTACCATAATCCTCACACTTTCACCATCTTGTATATACACATGAAGAAATGTACTTGCACTCAGCTCCCTTTGAAGAACCTTAATGCACTTAATAAGTATGCAGACTTGCACTTCTCACGTCAAAACACCCACTGAGCTTTTAAATCGACAACACATGCTAAGTCTGTGCAACAGGTTTTTCTTTTCCACTTTATCTAATCCGCTCAAATCATCCGCCAATTTAGAGGAGCAGCGATTTAATGATAAAGATGATGGAACTCAACTTTTATGATTGGCAGATGATCAAACAAGTAAAGATGAGAGAGAGAGGGAGAGAGGGAGCCATGAAATGCAAATAACCATAACTGGATGTTACTTTAATCGCTAGGTTCGTAAGATCATTTAGCCCTAATGATCACAGAATATTGACAACATTTTTTCAAAGATGCTTTCAAACAAGAAAGCAGATGGAGGGCAGCAACTCTTGAAAGACATTTTGATGGTTGAAAAACATTACTCAGGCTAAAACCCGCTCTGGCAGCAAATAACACTATAAAATGACTAAAACATACTCAACTCAGAGCTGACAGGGTAGTGATGCAAGGTTTGAAAGGAGAGTTTGTCCTAGAACACTGATGTCTGTGACAAGAGGACAAGAGGTTGTATATGATGTCATGTGATTATATTACATGATCCAGTATGTTATTATGCTTATATGTATGGAGCTAAATTAAGGTCATAATTTTGTTCATTCGAAAATAAATTCTGAATCTGAAAGTTCAAGTTTTAATGTTGAAGTCTGAAAAATGTAGTTATGTATTCAAAATAAAAATAAGTGTATGAAAAGTATATATATATATATATATATATATATATATATATATATGATACTATAGCGAGAATCACTCTGCGCTCTCTGGTGTGGGGTCTCGGGATGATTTGGGAGAGGGGC
>JAVQJD010105595.1:0-17816 GCA_036023655.1 Nannoperca australis
CACACACACACACACACACACACACACACACACACACACACACACACACACACACACACACAGCAAAGAGGGGGGAAAAAGAACTCCATTGTGTTTCGGACCTTTAGATTTCATTTGGAAAAACCACTCAGGCTGAAAATTTCGTTTTTCTGATATTCTTCCTCTCCCCTTCTTTTTCTGGTTTAATGGGCCCCCTCCTCATCCCCCACCCCCAACTCCACGAAAAATACAAAATGGTTAGAAAAAAGGGACTTCACACTCTTCCTGTCTCGTCCTCTGAAGTCGGTGGAATTATGGACAGGGCTCTGTCATTGTGTCCACACAACGGGGCTCTTAAATCTCTCCCGGTTTCTTTTAGTATTATTATCATTTTTAACGGTTTCCAATTGAACTATTTTCAAAGGCCTTTTCAGAACCATATTTAGGTAATTTGTTGCGCTTGAACCCAACCTGCTCCCTGGCTCTGTGTGTATGTGATTGTTGAATGGCAACTATAAGCCTGGGATGAGGGGGGGTCTGCTTTTCTCAGGGCTGGACAGCCCTCTCCTGCCTGGTTACACACCTCCTCTGTATTATTTATCACTTTTCCTCCTCTTTCTGTTTCTCCCCCTCTTTAGTCCCTTTCAGACACAGGATCTGTAACATTGCTGGATTCATCTGTCTGATAAAAGAATGGCTTTTTTTGTCTCAAAACAATATGGAAACGCTCCATGTTGACTGTGGTCAAACACGACCGTAACCGATCCAGGTGCAGCACTGCTGGAGAACAGCTGTTGTTTGGAAAATAATGTCATCAAGGAAGAAGAGCAATCACACAGGCTGCGTCAGTGATGAACTATCGCACTTTTTATGTTGACTGCTTATTCCACAGCGCTGAGGGGAGGCTGTCCTTCGCTAATTTTCAGTAACATCCCAGAGACACTTTCTTATGAATTTTATAATTTGCTACACGCTATATCAAATTCTGCAGTCTTACTGTTTACAACATCCAACAGCACCCAAGCCATTTTAGTTAGGCTTTAAAAATGGATTGAAATGTAAGCTTTGACTCTCATTCCTTATTTTTAAAGAAATTTGCTGGATGTTCCTGCCAAAAGCACTTGGCATTAATGTAGGTTTAATAATTTGCAGATGGATAATCAGATTTCTTGAATTGTGCCCTCACACAAAAACTGAAATTGCAACTTTAAAGCTGCCATTCCTTGTTTGTTTTTTGGGCAGTTAAACTCACTGTCAACACAAAAGTGGCATAGCTGTTGTCGTGAATGTGTTAGCAATTTCAATTGTATACGTCCACTAGACACATTAGCATGTCTTTGGAGTTGTATTTCTGTCTCTTATATGGCTCATTAGCTGCTAAATGCTCCACAGTTCACCAGCTAGTCGAGAAAACTAAAACTTTGAAGTTGGTGTAAAACCTAAACCGCTGAAAGATGCTAATATGCTGATATGGGTGATCATTCTCTGTAGCTTTGTCACTGTAAGCGACAACCGTTTCACATTACACATAGTCATCTGATGCATTGTTTATGTAGAAATATCAACTTGTGCAGCTTACAATTACGCTTGCCAAGATGTGAGATTAAATATTTTCTTACCTTAAAGTGGCTCATTTATGGGGTAATAATGTTGGAAACATTACACCACTGGCAGACAAACATTTATACTAGCAACAAATGAATACTTTTAATATCGATTAATCTACAAATGACTTTCTACATGAATTGATAAATCTTTTATCTATAAATAAAGATATAGTTTACAATCAGTGACTAAGTAAAGCTGCAAACACATTTTTGAGAAGCTGGAATCTAAAGGTTTAATAATTAAAATAGTTGCTGATTCATTTTTTTTTTTAATTAATTTATGTGTCTGCATTGTATTCAGACTTGAAGAAGAATTACCAAAATGTTGTTGTGTAGTATTCCCATCGCCAGCGCGACTTTTACAGAACAATCCTGGGCAAAGTTTAAATTAAAAAATAATAAAAAATAAAAAAACTCACTTCAAAGTCTATGTAACTGCTGTTGCTCTGGATCATATCAAATGATATTTAGCAGCAGATGTCATAGAAATATAGACATTTAAATTTTTTTTTTTTTCTGAGGAAGCTTTTGTTTCTGGGGTTAAGAATATTAAATAGTTTTATGGAGAGATGTTACAATTTCTGAGTCCATGTCAGCTTGCTGCATGTAGGTACAGAGACAGAAAAGCTCATAATCTTCTTTTAGGCTTTTGATGTTGCAATCTTTGCACAGAATTTGAAAAGGGATCTTTACAGATTGGCATCTTGGGCAGTATTTCATTGCTTTAGTGAACGACATATTTCATTTCTTTGTCTCTGCTTTTCGCTCTTCCTCTTGTCACATTCCAAGCGCAACAGTGAATTCTGCCACGTGAGGCCAACTTCAGTCACATGTTCCTCACTTTCATCCCAAGCAATGGTCCCATATGTTTGTCAAAATGTGTATGTTGTGTGCTTTTTCCGGCCCGATTTGTTCCCATGCCTTCTCTCCAATGAGCCCCGCTCTCCCCCGGGGTCCGATGTCAAAGCCTCACGCTATTTATACAGACCGAACAGCTGGGGCCCTCCCAGCCAAAGCAGTGAGGGATGGGTAAGAGAAATTATCATGGAAACTTCAGGTTAAACCAAGCGTAGGAAATGTCTGTCTGTTCCGTCTTTTTTTTACTCTCGTCTTCTTCTCCGTCATTTGTCTTCCTCCCCTGGGTGTCCAGAGCAGCCGTGTCAGGTCGTGTTCAGCTTAGGTCAGCTGGACCGCCGGACAAACATTACTCACTTATTTGGATGTTTTCTCTTTTTTTATTTTGCAACTGAGGTTTTTTGCCTATTTTTCCTATCTGAAACACTTTCTTCCCCCACTTCCAATTGAAGAACTGTCTGTTTTGGACTGAACAAAAAAAAAAGTTGCTTTTCCCTCCAACTGCGTCTCAACAAACTTTGTCCTTTTGTTGCATCGGACAAAGCCGGCCTACTGTTGCAAAACGGAGCTTTTTGTGTGTCTTCCCTTTTCTTCTGCTCTATGGCTCCGGTGGTGCTTGTCCTACATTGTGAACCTCAACCCTGTGAAGTTCTCTTTCCTTCTCTTACTTCATCCTGCCTTCACTTCACCTCTCCTATCGCATCTTCTCTCAACTCTTCTGCCCTCCGCTCTTAGCTTTTCTTCATGTGAACCCGCATAGGAGGGAAGAGAAAGTCAGACCTATCGATGCTTCCTTCAGTTCAAGGGCCCTTTTTCACAATCAGACGTCCAATCACAGGCATGCTGAGCTAACAAGAGGCGAAAATAAATTAACCTAATTGCTGTAAGGGACAGATATATAGATTGAGGCGGATGTAATAAGCCCAGCTGCGACTGTTGGTTCCGTGAGAGATTAGCCTTTCACTGTAAAAGCCAGTTGGTCCACAGATATTAAAGAACAGCAAGTGAAGCTGTGAGGCAGGTTGCTTTATGATTCATTTAAAAAACTTTCAATTTTTATTTACTTAGTTAAATCCCAAATAGCCAAGAGAAAACAATTTCAATAAGGCTCTTTAGAGTATCTTAAAGTGAAACTTTTAATCCTACTTCCTATTTTTAGAAATTTGGGGGTCTAAATGACCAAAGCTACCAAAGCTGTTGGACCTGTTCCAGTAGATCATCTCAGCCAAATAAATAAATGAATAAATGAGTCAATAAATGAATTGATATGCCATTAAATGCCCCAAAACTAGTATTAACATAGTATTGTTTTACATTTTATCAATAAATGAATGCCCATATTTATTGTTAATACTATTTTTGGGGCATTTAATGGCATATCAATTCATTTATTGACTCATTTATTCATTTACAGTGGGTACGGTACGGAAAGTATTCAGACCCCTTTACATTTTTCACTCTTTGTTTTATTGCAGCCATTTGCTAAAATCGAAAAAGTTTATTTTATTTCTCATTAATGTACACTCAGCACCCCATCTTGACAGAAAAAAAACTGAAATGTAGAAATTTTTGCAAATTTATAAAAAAAAAAAACGAAATATCACATGTTCATAAGTTTTCAGACCCTTCGCTCAGTATTAAGTATTAAGTATTACCACCAACTAGAATGTTTTGGGGTGAAATTTGTGTTTGTTTGACCTCGGCCTCGGAGTTTGCTCTTTTTGTCTTGTGCCTGTCTTTGTTTGTGTATGTCGGTGGGCTGGTGGTTATGTGTGTGTGTGTATGTGTGCTCACTTCAAAGTGGAGTGTGGGTTGCATAAGCTACTTGTTTGTTTGACTATCTTAATGTATTCTGAACCGGTCTGGACATATATCAGGAAGAGACTCGGTCTTGGAAATGTGTTAATATTTGCTAGACGTTGATGCATTTTCTCTTTTCAGACAAAATGAATTATAAAAACCCTCTTATTTAAACATGTCAGATGGAACCTTTTCCAGTTTGCACTAGATAGAAGACAAGGAATAACCAGTCCTTACTGGCCTAACACAGGTGGACCCACAGTCCTACTCTTATCTATAGGCATCACCTTCGGACTATGGAAGGAAACACATGCAAATAAACACAGGCCAACAGAGTTAGCAATGCTCCAATTAAAACAACAGTGTACAATAATACAGTTTTGTAACTTTTCAGTGAGTATTAATTGTGTTTCACTGACCTTTCACAAAACTTTCACAAAACATTCTTAACACAAAAAAGAAAGTCATGAGGGAGATATCGTTCATTAGTATGCAGTGATATTTGAATTTATTTGTCAACACAGATAAGAGTGCTTTGAAAAGGGAGAGAAGAAACGTGAGAGGAGATGAAATGAAAAGAATTCAAAGGACGGGATTATTTTCTTCTTCAGACTTGTCTTCTGTTTGTGGCGTATCATTCTGTCCTACCTTTTTTTCCCCTTTCCTCTGCCACCACCCCCACCCCAACTTGCTGTATATATTCTGCTGTGTGTGTCCCAAAACACCTTTGTGCTTCACGGCCCGAAAGACACCTGAATAAGTTTTTATTCAGACTTGCATAGCTCCGCCATATACACATTGTAACATTTAAATCCTAGACTTTCTAGAGGAACCCTAAATGCTTTGTTTTGCCCTAATTTGTTCTTATTCCATTTGAACTTCCTACAGCTGTGACAGAGCTGTGTTAAGTTACTGCTGCTATCCATCCATCCATCCATCCATCCATCCATATTCTTCTGCTTATCCAGGGTTGGGTTGCGTTGGCAGCAGGCTAAGCAGGGTTGTCAAGGCGTCCCTCTCCCCGGCAGCGTTTTTCAGCTCCTCCTGGAGTATCCCAAGGCGTTTCCAGGCCAGATGAGATATATAATCCCTCCAGCGTGTTCTGGTTCTATCCCAGGGTCTTCTACCAATTGGATGTGCCCGGAAAACCTCTAAGGGTATTTGTCCAAGAGACATTCTGATCAGATGCCCAAACCATCTCAACTGGCTCCTTTCGATGGGAAGGAGCAGCAGCTGTACTCCCTCCGGATGTCTGTGCTACTTACCTCCAACTAGAGTTAGACAAGTTAAAAGCCACCTCTTGTAGCAAGGCTCAGTTACCCCCTGGCTGTCAGTGATGATAATACAGTTACACCCTGATGAAAGGTGTAACTTCTGCAAACCTATGGACAGTGAAAAAGAACACAAGGATGTGATTTTAGTGTCTCTAAAAACAGTTACAACCCCAATTACAGCACCATGTGCTTGATGCCATGCTGCAAGCACATGACCCGCTTGATTTAAAAGTCTAGTTAAAAGCTTAGTAAGGGAATGTGAGACCCGGGCTACATTAATCTTCCAATGACTGCTTATTTGTTAGTCATCATTTAGGATATTGGATTGTCAGAGCAGGGGCTTAAAGGTAAATGGGGAAAAAAAAAAGAAGCATCCCTAGCCTTATGTTTAGTCTTTTATTTCTCTCTCACTCTTTGGAAGTTGTTAATGGCCCTGGTTCTACCTGTAATAGATGTTGGCATGTGCTTGGAAGTTGACAGGAAAGCCTTGAGGAAGGAGGAGATCCATTCTGACCTTATCAGTGTTCTGCTCCATGCCCTTCTCATTGTTTGTCTTTCTGCTCTTTTCCCTTGATGTTGGCTGGTCCCTATCAGCACCCACACTAGCGGTTCCTGGTCACATGTTTTCAAAGTCTGCCTGGGTGGCAAGTTTGTTGATCAACATATTTATTCTATAACCAATTGCTATAACAAGTCATTGTTGAGCAAACATTTAGTTGTGGTTAAAAATGTGAATGTTTGCTCATTTTCGTAGTCACTTTTCACAACTTTCTGACCTTTTTTATATTAAACAATTAACCAATCATTTGAGAAATTAACCTGATACCTGCATATGAATGCAGAATATGTAAGGGACAAGATTTTGGTATCGGAAGCATTCTCGTTTCCATTTGTAGTCCGAGTAATATTCACCAGTCAACAGTCCATGTGAAGAGCAAAGAGGCAAAACCCATTGGCTGAAATGCAGTCTTGAAACCCATTGGCTATCTTCCCACGAGAATTTAGCTTTTTATTAATCTTCAGGAATATGCGCCTAGGAACCTTAGAGATTACGTTTTTTCTACATCTGCATTCAGATCATCGTCAGACGATAACAGTTGGGTTCCAAGATTGCTAACCAGACTGTTCACAATGGTGACGCATGAAAGAAGAAGTCTTTGCCCAGATATCCATTATCTGGAAATACACTGGCTACGCCCAAAGCCCTGAAACATTGGCCGTTATTCTGAGGCTAAATCATCATTCAGACATTCAGACTAGTTGATCATGAAAATAATCATTAGTTGCTGTCCTAGCTGCGTCCAACAATTTCTGTAACTTTCTAAAACCATTAATCCGTCCTTTTTCATATGTTCATCACTGTCTGTTCCAGGAGAGACTGAAAATATGGTCGCCATCAATACAAGACAGAGAGTTTCTGTCTTAACATTAATGTAATCACAGTACCTGACATCCTCATTTAGGAAAGGTATAGTTGTGCCACAAGACTATCATTTTCAGTTATACCCTCTCTGAAGAAGGTTATATTAAATACATGCTATTTTGTCATAAACAACATTGCCTTAGTGTGAAAGGAAGCAGTTGTTCTAGTTAACTCTAGACCCACACTGAACAAACCCAGTCCCAGAGTCACATTAAGAAGAAGTCAGACATAAATACATGATTCATTTTAGTGTCCCAGCACTTAATAAGCACCCCGTGTGTGCAATTAAGACATGCTTGTATGCTGTGGGCGGACGTGGAGGTGCACTTAGTGAGGTGTGAGAACAGTTCAGGCTCTTGGTGTCAGTAACATCAACAGGCTTCAGTACCTTTTGAAAACGCAGTGAAAATCCTCGTGTACACGTATAAAGAAACAAGCAGGAATTTGAACAAGTTGGTGTTATTATCATCAGCAGCATCTGTGCTTCTCTTATTAAAGTTAAATGACCTAACATAATAGGGCAATTAGTTAACGAAACAAGTCTTTCTCCCTCCACAAACAGCCAGCTGCAGCCACAACAAGCATTTATTGTAGGATCTGTTTGTCTGCCAAATTCATACGGAGTTTTCACTGATTGCCCCCACACTTAATGCCTGCATGATTAAAGTCTAGTTAAGTTTGTGTATGTGTGTCTGAGGGTGGGTACACTTGTTAAGCCTTTCATTAGATTTGACCTAATCTGAGGCCAACAGACCCTCCTGAGGCAGAGCTACTGAGAAGTGGCTGGATCCCTGTGGAGGAACTAATGATCTACCATAGTTTAGTTCTCGAAAGTACACACACACACACACACACACACACAAAATTCTTTGTTGTAGCTTTAAAATGACTTCTTAAAGAAATGAGGACCGGCTACAGTGACCTCACCTCGCAAAACCTCGTCTCACTTTGAAGATTTAAAACAGATTATTCAAGTCTCACAAAGACTGAAGTACAGGAACACACACAAACACGCTGCCTGCAAGCCTGACAGCATCTCTCTGAGCAATGCATGTGTGTAACCTTTCAGTGACACATAAATCCAAGCTCACAAGCAAATATACAAACACAGCAAAATAAGCTTTGTTACATTTCTGTTGGTTTTTGTGAAATTCTTGAATAAATAACGAGCCAAGCCTGCTACACCAGCAGTCGCAGTCTCCTGTGAAGGCTCCTTGCAAAAGGATAGCTATGCACTCTCCAACAATATGCCAACAAAATGTGATGATTCTCACAACCAGCGGTGTGCCCTACATGCCTTGTTATATAAAGAATTAGAGTAGATAGATGTATCGTTCTGCATTGGATTTCACCTGTTAATAGCACTACCAGAACGCAAAGCAGTAATGCTATACACCACAGTGTCTGTATTTACAGTATTTCATTCACTTTGTGGAATTATTGCCTTGCAACCATTAATGGGAACCTCCAGAATTTTGAAACCCCAGAAAATGACTACTACTTACCAAATGTTTTGGAATTGGTCCAGTAAACCTTGATGGCATCCGCAAACGGGCAGCAGTGGCTGCAACGTAATCCTTTGGGGCAACTGCGCCGGTGAAAAAGTGCTTGTTTTTGCCACTGCCAGGCTCACACTGTTATTTGAAGTGTCTTCAACAGGCAAAGTGATCGAAAGCAACGATCATGTCAAGCAGAAGGTTTCCAGTTTTTGAGGCCTCCAGGGTAGTTAGACTTTTGAGGAGGTGCACATTAGCACACCAAAGCTGTGGTGGGCACATAGGCGGGCTCCATTGCTTTGCCGTAATAGTCCAACATGAAAATGTATTCTTTAATGGCAGTACTGACATTGGTCTTTGGGAGTTAGACAATATAGCGGCCCATCATAGACTTTCTTTAACAAACGTGACAAACAATCTTGATTTAGATGCTTTAAATTAGTTTTTTCCAAGGATTGTGAGGTAAAAATCGATCGCAAGAAATAGCTGCAGAGATACTTGAAAAGTTTTTTTTCTCATTTATTTGGCAAGGTTGTTCTCTAGTGCTAGTGGACAAACTATGTGAAGTTGACACAGTTTCTAAATTGACCTCAAACTTATATAATTATCGGACAGCATATACACAGACACCAATACGTCTGCAATAGGCTAATATCGCCGATATATTGCCCTTGCCTCAATGCACAACTCTAAGCTTTACTTAGCACAACCTACATACCTAAACTAAGTGAATAAACAAACTTGTACGCAAATAACACATTTGTTGGGAGCACTTGTTTTCATTGCACTCAGTGCTTCCTCTCAGCATGCTGAATAGGGTGGATATATGGTAATGATTCCTTTATTGAATCCCCTGTGAGATTCTAATCCTCTGAATTGACAAATGAATAGCATCCTGTCACCGTTGCTCGTCTCGTGTTAAACATAACTGGAGGGCCTCCACTCAAGCGGCAGCCGCCATTGTCCCCGGCTATCAAACACCCATTAGGCCGGGCGCCAGTTGCTTGTCAACTTTTGACATCACTCGGACCACATCCAGTCAGAGAATTGACGCTGAGTGACACGTTGAAAGACGACTCATCCCGTTCTGCTGCTTGAGTGATGTTTTTGTTGATCTCTCAATCACGTCCCCATTGTGGATGCACTTTTTTACCTTTCTCTCTCATGCACTCACTTCCTCGCTATTCTCCTCGCTTTTTTTGTTGTGGGCAGCCATTAGCCATATGGTGGCAAACAGGCACGACAATGTGTGCGACAAAACAGAGGCTCGGGAGGGAAGCGCTCGAATTTGAAAGGGTGTAACTGTGAACACGGTGCGAGGACGAGGCGAAGGAGGAGGGCTTTGGCTCAGCCAACCTCTCGATGTGACAAGGCAGAGGAGAGTGGGGGGGTGGGGGGGGCGTTGGCAATGTCAGGCTGTAGAGACGGACGAGGATTTGGAAGAGTCAAGTGCCACTGAAAGGGAAGTTGTTGGTGGTCTGCAAAGTTGCAGCAGCTGCCTCTGAAAACAAACGGAAGAAATAAGAGAGATCGAGAGAAAGAAGGGGGTGGGGGGTGAGGTGGGGGTGTCAGGGGAGTTCGGTGGAAGGCGTGCGGGCTCCTCACTTCTGGGCTCTTTTTTTTTTTGTCTCCTCGCTTTAATCTGTTGGGAGAGAGTGAGGGGGAGAGAGAGAGCGCTTGGCCGTAGCCCATGGGTGCTCCAGACCTCCCCCCACTTTACTCCGGCCAGCTTAACTAGAAGTTCAACACCCCCCTGTCCCCTCCCCCCCACCACCACCATCGGTCCTCCTCTCTCCTGCTTACTTGCTCTGTATTCAGCCTAGGTGCTGGAGTGACAACGAGCCATTCATTGCGGAGGTAGAGGGAAAAGACTGTGGATCTCTCCTGTGTCTTTTATTTTTGGGGAGGTGGTGGGAGTTGGGAAAACGATGGGTGGAGGTGGACAGCGGAGGCAAGGGAGGGAGGGCGCATATTCCTGAAATAGTGAAATACGACAGAAAGAAAAAGTAAAAGAGTGAGTGGATAAAGAGAGGGAGGTGGGGAGTAAAAGTGAGAGCGCAAGGGAGGGAGGGAGGGATGGATGGAGGGGAGGCAGAGCTGGAATCACAGAAGGGAGGGAGGGAGGGGAGGGGGGAGGGGAGAGAGTGGGCTACCATGCCGAATGAGCAAGGGAGGCGGAGAGGAAGCAGAGCTCCATCAGATGAAATGAGGTGAAAGTAATTCAGGCATTAATCAAGCCAGGGCAAAAGGGAGGGTATACTGTGTTTTCTCCCCCCTCTTTCGCTGCGGAACTGAAAGGCAAGGTGTGAATGAAGGAGCCTACAGTGGCCAGCAGAGAAGCACCACTGGGTCACAGCGTCAAACCATGTCCGATTCGAACACCGTTGCCGCTTCCACCGCAGACCAGGTCAGTTCAAGCTGTCATATTGACTTTGTTTTTGTTTAGATTTTTTTTTTTTTACTCGCACCACAAGTTAGCGTGCTGATGTTTCTTCTTTATTAGATGCACCTCACGCCGCCTTAAGGAGCCGGAAACCTCTTGTTAGAAGTCTTAGAAACAAGACCTCTAGGAATAAGAACGTATCCCAAGTTCCGGTCAGATGTATATTATCTCTAGATCCTAATTCGGAAGTAGTTAGAGGAAGTTTCTAAGAGCGACTGAGTGAGTGTGTGTTTCTTGGACTATCAAAGCAACGATTGTTTTGCCCGGAGCTGCCTGGACAACGGTACAGGGTCCTGAAAGAATTGAATTCATCAAGACGAGCTATTGTCTCTGCCGCCTTATTTTTCGGTGATCATTCAGGGGGTCTGTGACGACTCAATACCCCCTGCACCACGTGAGGAGGGGGACGCAGCTCTTTAAAAACCAGACCACGTGTGGCGGCCCTGAAAAGTTTTTATAAGTAATTGCAGTGGGAAGTCCGGGCGGCACTGTGAGAGATGGGGTTGGTAAGGAAGTGGGCCGGTCCGCCGTGTGTGAAAGAGAGTGACAGAGTAGAAAAGCAGAGGTGTCCAGAAAAGGCAGATATTTATGCCCCCCCTCCCCCCAGCCCTCCACCCCACATTTTGGCATGCACGCACTTCGCTCAGCTTTCTTTTTTCTTTTTTACTGTCGACTGACTTTGAAACACTTTGAAACAATTAAATCCTCTGATGTGTTTCAGATAAGATATACAGTTAGGCTATTTCCATTATTGCAGGTAAAGACAAAAAGGCTGTGTCTGTATCTTTGTCTCTGTGTGCATCCGACCTTGCTGCCGGCTTATGTTGTTAGCCAAGTTCTTGTCTCCTGTTTCCAATTGCTACTGTCAAGGCTGAGTCAGCTTGCTATAGTTCTGTAGGCAAATATACACACATACACACCTACAAGCATAGGCACAAAAATGTTAGGTTCACACACAACACACTTGTCAACACAACAGCTGCTCGAACTGCTCACACAAAAATGTGCGCATGGATCGTGGGTGGAAGGTTGAAGATGTTTAGAGCTGAATAGTGTGTATGTGCACGCTTGTGGTAGCACCACACACTCAGGTGTGTGTGTGTGCGCGCGTGTGTGTGCGCAGTGAGAACATTTCCCCAAAGCAGCCTTCAGAACAGACAACTCTACCACAGTCCATGTGCTAATCCGCTGATTCTGGACCGTTCAGATTTGTTAACACTGCACACCATATTTCTCCCAAAGCTTTGACTGACAGCACTTCTGCAGACACTACATAATTACAAGCAGTGGTTGCATGTGCATATCGGTGCAATGATCATAGAAATCTCCTGTAAAAATGAAATCTTCAAGCGCTGCTTTTGTAATCTGTAGTTAGGAGAGTCGTTCACAATCATCAGGAAGTTATAGGTGTTCTAGTCGTTTATTCAAACCAGAACACAGCTTTTACGTTATACTCCATACCGCAAAAACATTGATTTGTGCTTTGAGTTTGAGACAACAGACTTCTGTAAATGAAGCACTAACAGCTGTAATGTTTTCATTTTCACCTGAGGTTGTATTATTGGTATGTAAGTACTTCTGTTTGTGCCTAGCAGCAGGACCTCTTTTCCGCTGAAACACCATTTATTTTGACAAATCGGTTGCGTGGGCAAGGTACTAGTTTACTTTGGATAAATTTGTCGGATCGACCCATCTCTGCGGGTTAGGGTTAGGGATTTGAAAACCTATTTTATACAGTAAAAATTGAGTTTCTATAAAGTGGGAAAAAATTATCTCAATCACGGTTGGAGGAGAAAACAATTGTTTTGAAATGTTGAAATTGTCAAATAATGCTGTTGTCACAGAGCTGACAAGCCTTAAAAGCTGAAGTTAGAATGTCTGTAAAATTAAGTACATTTGTCATGTTTTGCCATTTGTTTTTTCTACATATTGTCTTTAATTGCTTTTTCACTGTGCCTTGATTATCATAAATGAAAACAACAACATCTCTCTCTCATCGTCTCTTTAAATTGCTGTACAATTTTGCCAATTGTCATCGACAGTTTTTTGTCCTTTTGGGTTAGTACCATTCCGGGCTGATTACGGTGGGTTCACTCAGGTGTGGACTGAGCTGATAAAGCTGAGTGCTTGCAAGCCTTATCTCCTTATACAAACAAACCAACTGTTAACAGTCAAACTAAGTCCACAGCAGGGAAGTAAATGAGCCCCCTCCCAAAATGGCACATCTTTAGGTTAACCTGATGTCTAGAAAAGTTCGGTAGTATTGAACACACTTTGTTGAAGATGGAGAGAAATAAATTGCTGATAAAATATTAATTGCAGTTAATTGCATTTACTGCAACAACTGTTTAATAGCAGAATTTCTGTTTTTCAAGATCGCTTTGAGGTTAAGTTAGTTTGTCTTCAGAATCTCGCACAGAAGCCGGGAACGGCTGGGCTTGCTTTTTTTAATGCCGTTATCTTGAGATCACAAGTAAATTATTTTATCTGAAGATAACAAAGCTCGTTTTCTCATTAGTACGAATTAATTTATCTTGTAGTCTTCTACTAAGATGACAAGGACTGATCTGAATGTTTTCTCTAACAGAAAAACATAATGCAATTTCTGGCTGTGTTAGACCTTGATTGAAGTAGAGTCTGGTGCCATGATCAATAACGGGTATTCCCTGATCTGAAATTTTCAGTCAGTTGCTACAGTTGTCAAGACGCCATCTATGCATGCTGGGATGGCACTCCTGATCTCTGATAAACATTATAAGCAAGCTAATGAGGGGAAACGACCTTCTGTTTTCTTGCGATAACGGGATAATTATCTTGTTATCTTGAGATAATAAAGCTCATTTTCTCAAGATAATGAAATAATTAACTCATCATCTTGAGATAATGGCAATAAAAAAATTAATTGCACGACCCTTCTCAGCTTCCATAGTCTCGTTACAAGCGGCAAGTCTAGTTATTTCTCTCAGGTGTTTTTGAGTTGATTTGTTAATCCAAAGCCCCAATAATAATGAGAGTAAACTCATATCACTGTATGTAATTGTAATCAATAAGAAACTCCTTAATCTAAAAAAAGTTTTATTTAAAAGCTTTGCACATGTGGGCGCCTAGACTCCATTAGCACCCCACCTCCCACTCCATCCAAGCATTTCCCTGATCTCCCTCACTGTCCACAAATACTTTTCCCATTTAGAAAATCACCTAATATCATGTCTCAAAAGTAGTGTTTCTGTCTGAAAAAGAAAGAAAATGCCCAGATCAAAGCCTTGTTCTTTCATTTCCTCTGTCATTACAGGGGTCATAGCTTTCCTCTCAGTGGTAGGCCGGCCTCACGTTGTTGGGACAATAGTCTGAGGCCATGTGTGATCTCAAGGCATGCTTGACTAATAATTGCAGTAATAAGAGTTCAGATAGCTCTGGTAATTGCTAAGTGAGTGCTGGTGATTGGCTTTGACATCCTTTAACTGAAAGAAAGGATCAGATCGGATACAATTTACATATCCAGATAACAGCAACAGCCATTGCTTTGATTTTGTGTAGTTTCAGGAAATTATTCAATATAACAATTCCTTATTTTTTTGTTCAACACTTAAGTATTGCAATTTGTATTCATGGCAATGACACCTTTTCAAGCAATCACCATACTCACCATAAGGCTGGATAGTAAGCTCCTTTTTTCTTATTTTTGAATCTTAGCTGTTCACAACTAGTCTGAATTTGTAATAACTCGAAGAAGACAAATTACTTTAACAGACTGACCCAAATGATTGCTTTACATATAAGCAGATGTTCTGCTAATGCGGCCTGTTGTATAGTACAAATTCTTCCGCTGTAGTGGCATTCATCCAGAGTGCTGTTGCACTCCAACGCCTACCTTTTCTGTTTATGTCTTCTAAAAGAATGCACGTGGACACATTTAGCCTGTCTGCCCTGCAGGCGGTCATGGTTTCAATATCAGTTTAGCAGGGTGATGCTAGCAAAAATACATGTTATCAGGGGTGTTATGAAACTTATTGAAATGGAATTGACATGGGATTATCCATGGATGTCATATTTAATGTAATTGTAGCTGCTAATATACAGTTCATTACATGTAGCAAGCCAGCAGGGGCCCACACACACTCACACACAAACTCTGCCCATCTGGGGGCAGGTGTTGCAGTTTATGGAGCGGAAGTGCAAAGTAGCTGTGTTTACTCACTGCACCAAGGCTTAGCAAGCAAGGGAACAGACACGTGGGAAAGAAAGATAGAAATACATATTGAGAGTATACGTGTGTTTTTGTGTGTCTGTGTATGTGCATGGCCCTTGTAAATCTGCCTGTGGTGGCTCCAACCTTCAGTCTCCCTCTGACTTCACTAAGTAAAGCTTCAGGGCTCACAGCTGCCTTACAGAAGCACAAAGTCATACAACACACAACGGACAGCAAACTGACTATACATGCATGGTTGGGTGAACGGATAGTTGCAAGCTTGACTGATAAGGCTCGCTGGAGAGGTGGACAAATAGCCGACTGGCTCACTGAGAGGAGAGATAGGTAGCTGATGGGATGACTGAAGGACTGGAGGAAAATGCTACTGACCTCCTGTGTGCATAAAATGACCTGGATATGCTAGTCAAAATGTTGGACGAAAAATAAAAGGAGCTATTTGTAGAATTTGTAAAAGATACATGATATTAGGGTTATAGGCCCTAACTTCAGGGGTTAAAGGCCAGATTCTGGAGCTTGTATTGCGGGCCAAATACTCTAGTAAATCGAATTTGGAAGGGTGTTGGAGATTGTGCAAGGCCAACGCAAATCTATACATTGCACCACAGTCCAATTCAAAGTCTATAGACCGGAATCTTTAATGCCAGATTATGGAGACCTCTTCATGCAACACTTTCCTGAGTAGGTTTTTTACGAATTTTTGTGTACAGCGTACAGAGTGTGTACAGCCAAGTGACAGCCAGAGGGCACACCTGAGAGCTCATACGGTAATTTAGAGACATGTCCATATTACCTGCCCTTGTAAAGCTGGATTTACAAGATGCCATATGAGCCGAGATAATTCTGGTGTGATTTGGCCTCGTAAAGCCGGAAATTTAAGGAGGCTACATATTTACACCTATAGCTGCCCATACACAATGTCGTCACCCCCCCACCCCCCACCCCCCGCTCGTAAAGGCCTCGTAAACCTAGTATAGCCAACCTGGCAACAAGTTATCTTTCAAAACCTCATACAGCCAGCCGTGTGATTACATATACATATCTACTGTATCCGGCCTTCTGTGCAAGAAGTCCCTAAAAAGCCAGATATTCATAAACAGCTTAAAACACAAAGCCCTGATTGTTATATTCTGTAATTACATATCACTAATTGATAAGAAACTAAAGGTGGAAACATATTGGACAATTTACAATAACATAAAATAGCTCCGCAAAAACATAACTCACGTGTTTTTTCTTCAAATGTAAAGATAAAAAGAGAAGACCCTAATTCCAGATGTTTTTTTCTCTTTTGTGAATTGAATTAAGTACATTGGAAGAAGTACAATTAACAAATTAGATGGAATGAGATAAATGAAAGTCAGGTAGCGTATACTTCTTCTACCGCCTGTGTTCTTTACTTGAGGATGTTTTGAAGACAACATACCTAGATTGTATGGAAATGTATGGTGTTGGAAAATTGTGAAATTGAGGCCTTTCCCTCAGAATGTGCTTCTCACCATGGGGTCACTAAAATTACATGGGGTTTCAGACAACTGCTGGAGGCGAGAAGGACAGAAGGGGCACTCTTTGACGGGCATTAAAGGGGGCTCACTTTGAGGTGGTTCTAAGTCTTATCACAACCACAGGGAATGTCAGGACTGATAGAGCAGTCAAAACAACAATAATATAACATGACGAAATATAGGTTAGTCATACAATACTTGAACTCCATGCCCCATTTCACAACAATGAAGCAGCTCCAACTACTCATTTACTATCACTCCCAGACTATTTACAGGGTAAAGGGTCGTATTTATTCATATCAAGACTCACTGGGTTTAAATAATAATAATAATAATAATGATAATAATAATAATGATCATGATAATAATAATTATTATTATCTTTCTTTATATAGCACCTTTCTTACATGGGGTGTAGCTCAACGTGCTTTAAAATAGAATTGAAGAAACAAGATAATAAATAAAAACAGGCCAATTAAAATAAGTGCAAATACTGCATAATAAATCCAATCAATCAAATTAATAACAAAGAAAAGATGCAGCAAATAGCAAGAACAGGTAAGAACAATATAACAGACCAAATATAACAATAAAACACAGGAAGGCATAAGTACAATATGTCAAAAATAAAACAAAGGAAGAGCCACAGTTAGTTAAAGATGACATATGCTTTGTGTAAGGAAGAGGCCATCATTTTTAAAGAAAGAGCAGACCCAAAATTTAAGTATGTATATCAGCATTACATTAACTCAAGTGTTTTTTTCTTTTTTCTAAAAAGAGGAGCCGCTATTCCAGAAGTTGTGAATTGTGGTAATTCAGTACAGTGGTAGAAGTACCATTAACAAATGAGATAAATATCTTTCACAAGTACATGTCAGGTAGCCATAGCTTCTTCTACCGCCTGTGTTCTTTACTTGAGGATGTTTTGAAATTTTTGACAAAGACAAATCCCCTTCTTACTTAGATTGTCTGGAAATGTGTAGTGATGAAATATTGTGAAACATTAGCTTTTGCTTGAGGGTAATTTTAGCTGTGCTACTAGCCACAGTGTCACTTACCCATATATGCATTTTTGCATTCCCCTCCCTCTTTCCATATATATATTTATATATATATTTATTTATTCACCTTTTGGTGAAGTGTGTGTGTGTGTGTGTGTGTGTGTGTGTGTGTGTGTGTGTGTGTGTGTGTGTGTGTGTGTGTGTGTGTGTGTGTGTGTGTGTGTGT
>JAVQJD010105599.1:0-24125 GCA_036023655.1 Nannoperca australis
ACTACAGACCTGTGGCACTGACCTCCCACATCATGAAGGCCCTGGAAAGACTCGTCCTGGAGCAGCTCCGGCCCGTGGTTCAACCATATTCGGACCCTCTACATTCTACACCCTCTACACATCTACACCCTCTATTTTCTACTGTTTATTATTCTTTTTTCAATAGCTTTATTGAGCATTGTAACTGTATAAAAAAGCAATTTCCCTTCTGGGATTAATAAAGTATTTCTGATTCTGATTCTGATATCTGTGCTCTTGAAATAGCTAATAAAATGATTCAGTAGTAGTCCAAAACAGTACAGTAGATTCGTAACGCAAGAAATAGTACAACATGAGTTCAGCAGGAAGAAGCTTGAAGTAACATAAATTGTCACTTTGATGAGTTGTCGATTTGTCTCCTAGTAAACTAACTTTTGTTTGTAAAGGTTAACCAATAGGCTGTAATTCAGACAGGTGGCTATGTTGCTCAATTGTGCGAGAGTGAATTTTTTAACATTTGCATGTTGGTAGGTGGAAAGGCCAAGGTCGATTTAGCATTTACAAGTAGATATCACTAAGCATAAAAATCGAAAATTAAGTTTCGCTATTGGTACAAATTATTTAGCAGGTGTAGCTAGCCATTTAGTTTTTTGTAATAGTAAAACATATTAAAAATCCCAAGACTTTATGCTATGCTAGCTAAAAGACATCTAAACTATCTATTTCACTTCCTCTCCTATCAAAATGGTGGTTCAGTTTAATTGGCTAAAAAAAGTAGCATGATATGACGTCACAACACAAGGACCACCCATTTAGCTCATTTTCTCGACAGCTGATTGGTTAGCCTTAGTCATGTACCATGTGACTGCCAGTGGGGGTCGCAATGGCCACGCCCCCAACCTAGCTATTTGCTGTGGAATACAAACGTCCAATTAACAACTCATTTATTTCATGAAATTCAAAAACAGAATTATAAAATGTATCACCTGGATACTCTGTAATGATGGCCGACAGTCTTGATGAAAGAATTAAAAGTTATTCGGTTTTTAGGCTGAGAAGTCTCCCATTGGTCAGTTTGTGCAGTATGCAAATGAGGACGGCTACGTCAGATCCTGAACTTGAGCGCCATTTTTTCCTCAATAGGAGGAAGAAAGGGACAAAAGCTAGACCAAAAAAAAAAAAACTTATCTCTGGAGGGGGTTCGCAAACATCACGTTTAATATTTGATTGCACTCTTCATACAACGGTGTATGTAGACAGAGGATGCTGCTCGGATGAGTATTTGCGTGCAGCACCGGGAGCCGACGCAGCTTACCGACACACACAGTTGAGGGCCGGTGGAAGTGGAAAGCGTTAGCCCTGTCGGAGGTGGCACAGCGACAACTAACGTTAACCTACGCTGAAAATAGGACGAGGTAAATATCTGTGAGGGCGCCGTGGCCATCTGCAAGTTGGGAAGAAGCGGCGTGGCCGGCTTGTTGCTGTCAGCGTGCTACTCGGGGCTTTTTAATGACTCCAATGAGAGCAGCACACACTCAGCGCTGTTGGAGTGGATGAAGGCACAGATTTTTAGTTTGCGACGTTAGGTGATCTCAAACGAAATGCACGGGTTTAATTGGCACATTTATGAGACTTGCAGTGTAAAGTGAAATCAGCCATTGCACAGTAACCGTTACACAATATCCACGTGCATGTGTCATGCTGTTTTTTTTAAACTCCAGGGATGTTATCTTAATGTTGCTGTTTACTATGTTAGTGCTAAGGTCTGACTACAGTATGTTCATCATTTCATCTTGTTTGCAAGAATAACGTTTTAAAATGGCACGCCCAATGCGTTTAATAACTTTATTTCTTAACAGAACGAGATGTTGGGTATGTTGAAATGTATGCTGGCTTGTTGGTACACATACTGCACACATGAACTGACCCCAGCTGATTGCACTGATTGTGTTTGCCTTTGCTATTTTTCCCATCCCAGTATGTGCCATGTTCTGCTTGGTATTCTTCGTTTTCTTTTACTCAAATGTTGTGACACCACATTGATGTACTCTAAATTCGTAGACTAAAAGATTTTGTTCAATGATATTTCTCATAGGGTGAGAATAATTATAAGCTCTTAATGCTCCATAACATTAAACCTTGTGGTCTTTTTACAAGGCTTGCGAGGAATAATGTATCAGGTTCCAGTTGGAAATATTGAGAAGATCCGAAAGGCACGCAAGACGGTGAAAAACATCCTGAGTGAGATCGGCCTGGAAGACTGCCAAAAACAGCTCAAGGTATGTTTTATCTTGTGAGATAACTGAAGATGCCCTTTTATGATTTAGGTCTGACCTAAAGCTAGTGTAATTAACACTTCACCTGGCTTAAAATAGAACTGCAATGTTGTTAAGCCAGTTTCTGTATTATTTTTACGGTAGCTCTCTTTGTCACAATAGCTCAGTTATAAACACCACTGTGATGATTAATTTATATCTTCAGTGTTTCTGTCCAAAGGTTTCCACTCTGTCCTTGTAGATCCAATGACAACAGTCCAACCATCATCCCACTAAAAGTCTTAACATTACACAGCAGTTTTTATTATTATTTTTTATACACATTTACATATCAAGCAAGATGGGTATCGTTAACTTATCACTGGTCACTTAATTCTCATTAAAGGGGACTACATCAGTGTCATTCATTAATTCAGTCGGCTCTATGCAGGTTGAATTCTGCTAGAATTCCGTTTAGGTTGAAAATGGTTTGTTAAAGTCGGGGTATGAACATTTGAATACAGTCCCCTCAAAAACCTTCAGATCAGATTTGAATGTGATGATGGTCGTATTGAAAGAAGACATTCAGAGTTTTTTCTTCTTTTTTTTTTTCTTCCTTTGGTTGTTATGGCAACAAGGGGGGTTGGCCGACATGATGTCATATCTACTGTAAGATTTCTTTTTGTGGCATTGGACTAATGTGAATAATGTTGAAAATCAATGAGCAGGGCTGCTTTATGGCAACAATGCTGGATTGGTTTCATCAATGTGATGACACACCTTGATTTGTCCCATATTTTTTTTATATATTTTGAATATTTGATCCCAACGTCCAGCCATAGAAATACGTTACAAAGCAGACGGGCCATCAACCACAGCAGTGCTTAGTTTGTTTAGGCAAATGAAATACCTTACTACTAAACTTTAATTTGTTTTATTTAGATTGCAGAGAATCTACTCTTGACTCTGGTAGCTTGTGTATGATAAAACGTCAAATACTGAAGGATGACACAGCTGACAAAACTATGTAAACTATTTTTCCGTTACACTGCATATATATACACACAGAGATGACTCTAAACGACATACAGTGTTGAGGTGCTGGCACTTCATTTTTTTTCCATTTTGTGTGACTTTATACCAACACAGTTCAGAGGGAATCGCTTTACCTTTTTATTCCAACATATTTATCTGGTGGCTGTAAATGTAAATTGTGAAATGTTATGTTATGTGTGAAACACGCTCTCAGTTGGATATTTATTAGGTACATCCACCTAAAACGAACGCAGTCTAATGCAATTAAATCATCACGAAGACTTTGTTGAAGCTATTTAGATTCAACTTAAAGGGAATTCTGGATGCTGCAGTTTGTGGTGCTGTTAAATAGTATGACATCATACAGAGAGGTGCTTTTAATGTTTACTCTACCGTCTGATATAAATGGGGTGGACAGAATATTAGAAACATCTCTCAGAACAATGTAGTAAAGTTCAGTGCAGCCTCATTATGCCTTTTTAAAATTATTATTATACTGCAATTGTCTTTAAGCTAGGTGCACATTATAAACTGGCATGTGTAATTCATTTATTCATTATGATGCCTTTTTCATATTGTGGTTACTTTCTACTTGAGGTTTGTTTGTTTGTGTGTTGGTTACTGTGCAGAATCTCAGTGAAAATGCGGAGAAGAACTCCGATGAAGACGAGACCTTTCGGGAAACTGACTGGGTTGATATCACAGATGGATACAATGGCAGACTACAGAAAAAGGTTACTTTTTTACATACGTTACTAACCCATACCCGCCTTGTGGATTATTGTGCCCTAATTAAAGAAGAGTAGTCATTCAGTAAGTTGGTATGAATGTTATATACTCTACGCACTGTGTATAACTGACTGTTTTTTTTCTCTCTGTCCAGTGGCCTTATCGGTCTCGATCTCTGTGCTGTAACCTGTGCAAGTACTCTTCACAAAACATCTACAACTTCAGGAGCCACGTCTCTCGCTGCCATGGATATGTGCAGTCTTTCTGTGCGCTGGCACCCTGTTCTCAGTGCCTCTTCATTGGCCACCCCAAGGTCGTCAAGAAGCACATGCTGTTCTTCCACGCCAAAGTCGCCACCCAGACACAATCACCAAGGGAACTGTCTTTTCCAACCCATCGTGGAAACGAGAGGTATCAGTGTCGGAGATGTGGATTTCCGACCTCTTCTATCTTTGCGATGAAGAAGCACATCATTCTCAAGCACCTGGACAATTTGGCGGAACAGTATATTGGTTACAGGTTACCCCTTCAAGGGGCTCCATCTGTAAAGGTCTACTGCTGCAAGGTGTGCAGGGTGAACACTGGGAACCTAGACCAAATGTTGCATCACATGCTGGTTGAACCGTCGCATTATTCTGTCAGCACACAAGTGCAGAGTATGATTTATGAAAACAAGAACTACACCATTAAATCAACACCTAATGGGAACAGCTTGTTTGTGACATTCCCAAGTATTGCTCCTAAAACACAGCAACCTCAAATATTCAACAGTAAGTCCTTGGTTTTACCAAGTAATGGACAACATGCTGGGACTGTGGTGACGTTACAGCAATTACAGGGAACTACAAACACTGCTACTCTGATCTGTGCCCCTGGAACCAACCACGCTTTTCTGCCCCCTCAAGCGTCAGCGCTAGTGCAGCTAGCTAGCGCTGAAGCTAAAGGTTTGCTCCAGCCTGGTGCCACGATAGCCCTCCGAAGTGCTTTGCCCCAAGGACCGTCTATGGTCCAGCTTCCCACAGTATCTAATGTCTCTCTGAAACAGGCACCAATGGCTTTAGCGCCTGCTTCTGCTCAACCACAACAGACTCCACAAGCGCCACAAATTCTCCTTCCGTCAGGACTGCGGGCCAACCTGGCAGCTGGAACTGTATCTAAGCCTGCTGTGGTTACACAAAATGCACCAAGGAACCAAATCACCCTGCAAGGCACCATGTTGACTTCACAGTCTCTGCTGAGTCACCTGATCCCGACTGGCAACAAGATGAATGGCATGCCCACATACACTTTTGCTCCACTGCAAGTAGCAATGCCGGTCTCCCAGAGCACAAGTACCCCTCTCAAGACTGTTGATCAAACAAGTAACTCCTCACCACAAACTAAGAAATGGATTACCTGTCCCCTCTGCAACGAACTTTTCCCTTCCAATGTTTTCGACATGCACACAGAGGTCGCCCACCAGACTAAATCCACTACATCCAAGTCAGAAAGTGTGGCGGCACGAGCAGCGTTCTTGAAGAAAATGCCTGACAAAACCGTCAAATGTCTAACGTGCAAAATTCTACTATCAGAAAAAAGCGTCTTCCAACACCTGCTGCATGGCCTGAATTGTTTGTACTGTTCAGCTTTGTTCTTTTCAATCAAACAGCTTGCGGAGCATGTAAAGCAACACAATCCCACAAGCAAGGCATACTGTGATTTCTTGAGGCAGAAGTACAGGGTCTACTCAAAAGGCATTGGCGGAATCCTGTTCCCTTACTTTGATGTACACACCACGGCACCAAAAGAGGTCTTGGGAGACACCGAGGTCAATCTTGCCCTGGTCACAAACTCCCTGGACCTGATCTTCTTTAAGTTGCAGCCCAGCAGCCAGCCAGAAGTTTGCCCAGCGCCTGTGAAAATCAACAGTTCGTACTGTCCCTTCTGCGACGAGAAGTTTCCGAATGAATCCAAACACCTTCAGCACCTGAAACAAAAACACCTCGTTGCACCCACCATCCACGCTATCCTCAAGACCGAGGCTTTCAAGTGCATATACTGCAACGGTGTGTACACGGGAAAGGTCACCCAGCAGGCGGTGATGCTTCACATTCAGCGGTGCCGGTGTTCACCAAAACAACCGCAGCCAGCCAAAACTGCAGTAGTACCACAGCAGCCACCAAAACCCGTTCAGCAGCTCAGCCAGCCGTCCGGACTCTACTTCCTCCAAATGCCACAAGGGATAACTATGAAGCAAACTTTAGCTCCAGCTCGTCTGATTCCAGCTGCACCCACCGCAGAGCCTGCGCAGTCGACTGCAGAGCTGCAGTCTAAGAAGAGGCTGGAGGCTGCGTGGAGGGAGGTCATGGAGGCCAACAAACGAGAGCGAGAACATAAGGCGGCCGTACGCAAGAAACGAGAGCAGGACAAGCTGTTGCCCCCACCAGAGCCCGTGGTTCACATCGATCCCACGGTGAAGCTGGTGTTGGAGCCCACCCCGGTCGAGCGGCGCTGCAACGAGGAGCGAAGAGACTTCATATCCAAATATTTCAACCTGAACCCCTACGCGACCAAAGCCGAAACCGACGAGCTGTGCAGGAGGCTGTCACTCACCAAAGCGGAGCTGGCAGCCCACTTCAGCAAGAAGCGCAGCAAGTGCATGAAGAGTCTCAAGAGGAACACGGCCGCCATTCTCCTTGGCTTCAACATGACGGAACTGAGCAGAGTCAAGCACAATATGGTCATCCCGGAACAGCAGCCCGCCGATACCACGGAGCAGCACGCTGATTCAACAGAGCAAGCGGAAAATAGTGAGGATGGACCAGAACCGATGGATGAAAGTGGAAATGAGAAGGTTGCAGACGGGCAGCCGGTGGAGCAGATGGAATGAGTTCAGAAATGTGTGAAAACGGAACAACCTGAAACAAAAAATAATGCAAATGCTGATCTCCATGATTAAATAACAGAATTAAACCCTGATACTTTAATGATGGCCTTTTTTATGTTAACAGTTACTAGAGAAGTTCATCATGCAGTGCATACAGTTTATTTCCTAACATACATTACCTGTAAGTGAGGGCAGTTTCTTAATGTAGCCTTCATTAATAGTGCTTTGTTTGACTACAGTATGTTGTCAGTGGTCCATATCCTCATTTCCACATAACTGCAGAGCCACGCTGTGACGCTCCTTTAGGAACATGATAATGAAGATACAGATGTGAGATAATATGGTGTCAGACTGTTGAGCTGCAACAGTATTTAGCTAGTTACAATTTCATTCAACAGTGATTATCGACTTCAACTTAGGCACTGGTTTCCTCCTGGTAGCTGCTTTCTTTGCACCCTTTATTTAAACCCATTTGTACAAAATTGCGATTCCTACATCATTGCTTGTCTGCTAATATGAAGACTCAAGTGCACACTTCAACATAGACTTAGTTTATTATCATGCTTTCCTTTATAAATTCATGGGGTTTTATTTTTGTATGACATATTTGGACCTGTTTGTTCCATGTACACAGCTATGTTTTGTTTTTTCTTTCTTTCAGATTGTTCATACCAGTTTCCACATTCAAACAAATGTTCCTTGCTCACCAACTCCTGCATTCCACTTAGGGGAATGTTCATCTTGCAGTTTTAAAGCCAAGTTTCTTAAGAATGTACAATTGTTTGGGGGGAGGAGGGGGGGGGGGTCAGTCAATTTGCTGAATTTAGAGTTAATCAGCACTTGGTTGTTATAAATCTCTGACCATGTTGCTTGCATGAGCCTTTGTTTTATTGTCACATGAAATTATGATTTGTGCCATTGTGAAGTCTACATATTTGCATAGACTTGTGGAAATTCAACAAAACATATTATTGGGTGTTCCTCACATATATTCTGTTTTCCCGACAGCTGTTTTTGGTTTTTGTACAATATATGTATTTTCTATAATTCCAAGAGGATTAAACATGTTGGGAGAGGTACAAATTCTCATTCTGTCCAAGGCCACTGTGTTGTAAAAAAATAAAGTGGTTTCCCTTTACAAATGATCTATTAATTTTTATTTTTCATGTCATAATAAAAACTAGAATTTAAAATCAAGCTGCGTTAAAGCACCCCAAGGTATGTTTGTTTTATGTGTAAGTAATGACCTGGAAAACAATTCTCACAATTCTCTCACACCACTCCTTATTCCTTAATTAGCAGGAATAGAACATAATGGTTAAAGTCATAATAAAGGCTGTTCAAAAAATGTCTTAAGTCTTAAGGGTCATCAGTGTTTCATATTCCCCTAAGAAAATCTGTTATTAAACGATTTTCTGTCTGCCACACATGTTTTAGTCCTCCGTCGTGATCACTCTAAAATGTATTTGCCAGCAAACTTCTCAAATGAAATGCTCCATAGCAGCCTGAAATAAAAGGCAAAGGTATGTGTTGAGGCCCAGCCAAACGTCCCATTTAGTGCATGCATTATAACTCCTGGCCACACGGTGGTGCCAATTCCATGTCATAACTGAGAAACGGTCTCAGTCTTAACCTTTAAAGTGTTTGACAAAGAAAATCTTAATTCAAGGTCCAGTAACCTTTTTCCACAATCTCAGATCACTGTAACATATTACCTTATTATTTAATTACTATAATACATGATTAAGCTAATGAAGACAGTGACATGCAGTAGAAATTGCATCTTGAGTTAAGTTTTATTTTATTTTTGGGGGTCAAACTACATCTACAAAACCATGAGGTAACCCACCACAAGGTCCACTTACTATCTTTTCTATTTTGTATTCAATTCTGCTCTGTGTGCTCAGAAGAGCTACTTAATGGACCTTGTGGTGTTTTTGTCAACTGATGGTTTCCAAAGCCAAGAATGTGAACTTTTAATCTCTACTTCATAACTGGTCTGATTTGATCAAGGACTGAGGGGCCGCTGTAGTTGTTGGTTTGAATGGCTTTCAGCCTCTTCAAGTACTCCAGCGGGAGTCCATTCTGCTGTGCACCCAGACACACCACCTTATATGAAAAACACACAGAGACATTCAAACTAACATGTTGATTTAGAAACAAAAACATCAGAATGTGTCTGTTTTTGTTGCCTTTGCTTTTGCGTTTACATGCGCACACCTGTTTGTACTGAGGAGAGGGAAGACAGGCGTGGAAATTGTTCATCTGATAAGTCCTGCAGAGCATCAGTCCTTCATCCGTCTCCACTGAAACCTCCAGTGGGGAGTACTTTCCCAGGCTCACCCCTTCCTGGCTGACATAGAAAGAAGAACCACACGCGTTGTTTAAAATGATCAAACGTCAACCACATAACTGATGTGGCAGCTGTGTGTTTGCGTCTCACTTGTCTAGACTGCAGAGGTTTTCTTTGCTCAAAGTCCAGATTACACCCCACACTTCTGCGCCAGGGCGATTCTCAATGGTGGCCACTCCACCGTGCCAAGTGTTGTCCACGTATTGCTCCCACAGGCCAAAGTTCAACTCATAGTCCTGTACACACACAAAAACAGGGCGGGGGTGGTGATGGGGGAAGGGAGGATGGGACAAAAGGCTGTGAACAGTCATGAGGTATTGTGCGTTTTAAACAAAATACCTTTTATTTCACTGTGATGTAAAGAGGAGTGCTATGTTTGTGTTTTCAGCGGTGTCACCAGTGAGCCTGTTTGCTGTCAGGCAGCACAGCGTGGTCGGGGCCACAGTACACCCTGGCCTTGTTGTTACAGCTGCTTCTCTGAAGCTACACTGCCATGTCACCTGTTTTCCATATTGGGACACCTGGAAATACTTTACCAACATGAGTTGTTGCTATGGATACCGGCTGAAAGGTCAAATACATCATGTAGTGTGTTTTAACCTACTATCAGTGGTTACAACTAATAAAGTAAATGCTAACGTTTCCATTTAATTTTGCCCTCAGTGAAACCACGGTACATTCACGGCCATTAAAGCTCGGGTAGTCAAAATATGTGCAACCTATTCAAAACCTTCCGCCTCTCGCTCTCTGCCGCCTGGCAACACTCCGCGAAGCCCCGCCCACCAAACCCACCACCACGACACCGGCAGCGGAGGGAAGCCAAACCGTATCCCCGAGACCCCGGTCCCTTCCGCCGTCACATGTCCTCTCAGAGACGCCCCTCCAGCGCTTCAGAGGCAGCTGGCAACGCCGTCCAGCAGCGGGAAGACAGGCTAGTAACATGAGTCTAAAGCGCCTTGTGGAGCCAGGACGTTTTTTTTTTGTTTGTTTTGTCCTATAAGCTGCTGCAGGCGAGGGAGGTATTGGAAATGTATCTCGGGTTGTAGGATTTCCGCCATTGAACCGGCCTTTCACCACCTGAAGGGACATACTGGCATCTGTTCTACACGAACCGTCTGTCTGAAACAACCTGTGGTTTTCTAACGTCAGCCGTCACGGGCTAGACGTTATTAATCCTGACAACAGGCCAAGAGGAGGAGCTGAAGTAGAGGTCTGCACCCAAACACTCTTCAATAACATGCTGCATTGTTATTATGGCATTTATGGTCAGTGATGGCAAAAGAAAACTGCCTACCAAACCTTTAATATGGCATTTTTGTCCCAATGATGTAGAGAAAGCCCAACCGTTAATGCGAGCTAGGCAGTGCTGCGTTCAAGTAACTAGTGTCGTGGACTCGTCTTGTAATCGTTAATACCACCTGAGACGTGTAGTCTAATTAACACAATACATTTATAGTTAATAACTATTTATGTGTCAATTATTTGCTGTACAGACAGGATATATACACAACAACCTGCTTATTACCACTTGGGTGTTTCGTAATTTCCACATGGCCTGAATCCGATATTGGTAATAGGAAGAAATACAGCATAATAACGCTGTATGTAAGGTAATGTAGTTACCTTCAGTCGTCCGGTAGAGCAGAATAACGCCGAGGGGTTTGCCAGTTGCAGCCTTTCTTTCAACAAGTTGCTTCCAAAAGCGAAATACATGAAGCGACCGTTAGCAGCACCAGACATCTTTTGCTATTTCTTCGCGGATTTCCCACCGACTGGACAAGACATAAGAGCACAACTAAAACTTGACTCTGTACAGGGGAGTCGGGGTGCCGGTGTGCCAAAGGCGGCCCTCGTCCGGTGGGCTGCCAGTGAGTCTCGGTTGTGAGCGACTGTCCAGCGTGTTGGCGGCACCGTTCTTACTATTTAAAAAGCACAAAGGTCCTAATTTATTACCCTGCCAGGCTTTTAGTCGACTATAATTATCACATACAATGAGGGGGGGAAATACATAGAAGTCGTGACTCAAATTAAGAATGAACGTTTCAGTTGTAATATTTATTTGCGTTTATTGAAATATCTTTTTTATACTTCCGGGTTAGATGCCGATATTTAGCGGTCTCTACTGGGGGTCCAGTGCTAACAACCCACATAGTCTTTGAATTTGTATCGGAATTAAACATTTTAATGTGTATTTAAATGCAGACTATACCGTTTAAATATATATATTCATGTTTCTATCTACAAGCAGGCAGTGTTGAAATTTGAATACTCAAACCCTGTGACCTGCACACATTCAGAATGCATTTAGTTTCATGGCTCTCTAGACTGTAGCTACACACCATGCTGCAGTTTAAGAGGGGGAATAGCCCTGTTAAACTATTCCTGGATATGATTTGACCATTATATATCATGTTCCAAATATACTTTTGTAAACAATAGTTCAGTGTGTCTAGATATATTTAGTATCTATTAATTTAAAAAGCACTTACGCACCATCACGTACACATGCTGCTCTGTCATTCTGCTCACTTTGACCACTATAAGATTCTGATACCAGATGCCTTGTTTGGATAATTTCACTTTAAGAGAGCCACTATACAACCATGTGACTAAATTCATTCCAAAACAATGCATTTATTTCAATTCCTAATTAGCACTTGGGAGTGCACATTTCCATGTTAAGTAAACAAGGTGACAAACCATGTTACCAATGCTGCAATAATACACAGAGGCAAGTGTATCCTCTTCAGTAGGATTTTAATGTACAAAATAAGAAAAAACAAAACTTGAACAAAAACACATGGAAATTCACAAAATGTTTCATCCAGAAAAATAAAAAAAGGAAAAAAAGAAATTCCTGTACAAACAGCGGGGTGGTGGCCTGCAATGTACGACCAAGGTAATCATCTCCTTGGGCCGCCTCGGCCTCGTCCCCTTCCTCTGCCACGTCCTCTTCCTCGGCCTCGTCCCCGTCCAGCCACTGAGAAGACAGAAGAATGATAGTCAGCAACATTCCTCAACATTCACTGGCATGTCGGCGTGGGCCGCTCACCACTTAAACCAGTTTAACTCACTTACCAATTCACTATTAAATATCAAGTCACTTTCTAAAAGAATACACATGCCTGCTAGGCATGATGGTGGAAAAAAGCTGAACAAGACAAGCAATCAAAATGCATGCAGAGAGAATTTAAACTCCGCTGCCTTTGTGTCACTTTTAACAAAACCTGACCAAGACACATTTACCCGATACATCACTGTCCGCTGTAACAGTGAAGTCACTCGCCATTAGGTGAAAAGACAATTTATTAACGAGATGTGGTAAGGAAACAAAGTACAAGACAACTAGTTTTAACTGGTGTTTCTCACCTAAATGTGTTAGTGGTTGTTCATAGTGACAGCAGGTATGGAAAACAGGATTTAAACGTTTGAATCCAATGTCAACGAGATTTAAATCAGTTGCATTTTGAATGTCAAAAGACAGCATCACGGTAATGGTCAATTTCACTACCAAACTTCTTCCCAGTTATGCTGTACTGAAGTTATCTAACCACCTTCCTTATATCAGCAATAAAGTCACAAACTTGTGACAGACAACCTTTCTGCACTTGCACTAAATTGTTCTGGGCTTAACGGCATCCTACTCGTATTTCAAGTCTTTCATGCTTTGTGGACAAAACAACCTTTCATTATAATGTCACAGCAACCAATAAGAGCTCAACACACTGCATCTTAAGAAAACACCTATAATCACTTTAAGACAAATAATGTACAATGTCCAAATAAACACTGCACAGAAAAACATTCCTCCTGAAACTAATTTCATTATTTCTGAGTCTTAATGAAAGCCAAACTAACGAGACAGGAGGGGCATAGTTTCAGTCAGCATCACCGTGAGGACAGTGAACAGGAAAAGGAGACACTGACGCTGTTAACAAGACAAATAACTTGGACACGTGAAGTTAATTCCAAATTTCACTTAATCACAATTTGATGGCATCTCTTGTAAATAATTTGCAATAACATTATACTTCCCCACCCAAAACATACAGGCCCCACTTTCTAAACAGTTCAAGATTAGGCGGGATCTTAACTAAACTAAACTTAACTTAACTAAACTGTCAAAATGCTCTGGCACAATATATACTTTCCAATCCAACAAGAGGAAAGCCATATTATTACTAATGTGCTGTATTAGGGTTTCCCCTTCTCTGATTCTGTTCCAAAAGTCCTCACCTGCTTCCCTCTTCTTGGACTTGATCTTTGGCTCGATGTCAACCAGCAAGGTGTCCAACGGGAGGCTGTCGGGAAGGATAAAGTAGCGAATGTTGTTGCCACGGATACTCAGTGATTCCAACTGAGTGGGCTCCCTGTTTTTCAGAGTCATTTTCACCGCCTTCAGGTGGGTGTTCATGCTCACGTCAACACCTAAATGGGAAAGTAAAGGAACCCAGGGTGAAAAACAACATCCATTGTAATTTACAAAGCTGAACTGAGACGAGAGAGTTATGTTCAGAGTATGTCCATACTATGCTGGATACATTTGAAAACAACTAATACAGCAAGAAAATCGGATGAAAGAAAATGATGTGAAGTGAAAGAGCCAAAAGAAGAAAACCAGAAAGAAGCAGATTTGTAGAGAACAGGGCGATACACACGGTCATAACAATGCAATTCAAAAGCATCACAAATTGCAACCTCCAAAATGATCATTCACAAACTGTTTTGACAACTGAACATTGTAGCCTTAATGTAGGTAGGTTTCATAGCAGGAATGTTGAATTAGGGTGCATTTGTTTTAGCTAGGTGATCCCAATACACTGGTCCTTCTTGGAATTTGTGGTGAAAAGAAATATAAACTTGAGTCATGAGATCTGAACTTTAAAAAAAATAAAATAAATCTAACTGCAGTTTACTTGTACAGGAGGCAATGTCAACACATTTTACTGATGCACCAGCTAGTTCTTACCTGTGATGGTGCCATGGACCTGGGTGCCATTCTTCAGTTCAATGGTAACCGTCTCATGGCTGAGTTTCATCAAAAACCTGCAAGAACAAAACAGTACAATGTGAACAAGTTGATCTTTGAGCTCAACCATTCCCTATTCCACACAGACACCATTGGAACATTATACATCGAACAATGCTAAGATTAGCCCCAAGTTAGCTACCTAGCCAACGTTAGCTAAGCTTTGTAGCTTTCAGCACCAAAACAGAAGTACTATGGCGAGCAGAGTTGTAAATGCAAAGCCCGATCTATTTGATTTAGAAAGAAATATTAAAAGAAAATATAAATGTTTCTGGCTACGGATAGGTTTATTAATCATGTCGCTAAATGCTAACGTGAACTGAACTTAGAGAATACGTTAGCTAACAGACACACAGGGCCTGTGAGCAAACTAACATTCATGTCCGTACGTGTATTACATGTAGTTAATAAACACTGCGGCTATAATACGTGCGCGACTGTACACCTAAACCCACTGATCATCAATTAAGAACACAACGAGTGTAGGCATGTGTGAATCATTGAGTTTCTTTTCAAAGTCTGGCGTCCGGCCATTGTAACGTTGTACAACCTCCATTCATTTCGTCCGCAGCTTCCCGCCTCATCACCTTCTCTCCGTTTACATCTAAATCCATCCTTCAGCAAAACATTGTTTCTATCGTCTCATATCACATCAGTCAATAAACGGCAACTTTTCACGGTCACTTACCTGACAAGTTTCATGATGGTGACGGAATGTAGAGAGGAATTCTCCACTAAAGACAAAAATTACAGCGATCAAGTGAAACACAGGCCGCTGTTGTACGCTTTACGTTTCTGTCGCGCTGATACGACGTCACTAAAGGAGCGACAAGAAAGCGGAAACGTTATTAATGACAACAGCGCCTCCTGACGGTGGAGTAATGAACAGAGTTATCGGATTGTGTACAAACCATACAACCCTCTATATACAGTTATTGTATATAATATAAATCTTTATACAGAGTCTATGGTTTAAACTTTAAGCACTTAACTAAAATAAGAAAATTTTAAAACTTTATTACACAATTCAGAATAGGGGAATATCATAGACAGACATATATATATATATTTATTTCACTTCATTGGCTATAAAGTATCTGAAACAATCATTAATTGTGTAACTAACAACTAAAATATCGTGCAACAAGCTGTTTGTTTAGGAATAAAATGCACTTTGTGGCACCACTATACCCAAGTCATTTAGTCTCACTGTGTATCTGGAGTATTGTATGACTTCAGCCGGCGAGTTTGGAATTCGTATTCGAAATCCCAATGAAAACGACAAAATAAAAACGACATAAACTCAAGACAACAGTTTTTCAGTGTTGTTGTAGTTCCCACTGGCTACCAGTAGATGCTGCTAAAGACCTATTTATACCACTATGGTATTGATTGGTACAGTACAATCTACACTGGTTGTAGGACTGTCCTGCAGTCACTGCATGTTTTGAGTAATTATGAAAATTAAATTCGTTAAAATTAAAAACAAAAAAAGTATATACTTGATCATGCTTGGCATGTTGTTGACAAGTATTAACAAGTGGAAACGGACTGTAGATGTCAGCATTACAGCTCTAACAGTGAATCCATGTGCAGCTGCTCTGGTGGGAAAGAAAAACAGAGAGATGTAATGCAGCCGATTCTTTCTTCTGCTAATTTTTGTTGACAGGGTTTTGGAAATCACTATGACAAAGCACAAAAATCTCATAGCAACACACTTTCAGCTCTTTTTATTGAGAGTAAACTTTGCACTGACTTTCATTTACAGTTTTGGCCACACGTCAAACCTCTCTTCTGGACGACTGGGAATGTATCAAGTATAATCTATGAGAGTGCAATTTCTTTCTTTTATTATTCTGAAGTGGTTGGTCGGGGGATTGTTAAAATATAAACATTATATATGGAGTACAAAATGGCACAGGAACATTCCCTTGACACCATAAATCAAATTCTAAATCAAGAAAAACAAAAAAGAAAATAATAATAATAATAATAAAAGCCACACTCTTCAGTCCTCCACATCTTACCTGACAGCACTGGATTAATTCAACACATTAACAGCATGCTTGTGCAAAGCCCGGACCCAGTGCTTCCATTGTGTTTCCTGTTGCAACCATGCAACCTAAAACAAATGTGTGCAGTCCTGTTAAACAAGCCATTCCTCAGGAAACAATGTCTGAAATGTTTTGGGCATCATCAGCTGCCCTCACATCTCAGTAGGCTTTATGAAATGTTTTCATCAGCACCTACAAATCTGTCCAGCACCTTCACAGTTTAATGTTCAACACGGAGAGGAAAAGGTGTTCTTTTAGGGTTGTTTTTTTTTTGTCACTTCCTCTACAGCCAAGATCACTTCAGTAGAGCACTCCAGACCTCACACTTTATACAAGCTTTAAACTCAAACTAAGTGATCACATTCTGTATAACTACTACTGCTACTTTTAGAAAGTAGAGGAAAGAATGTCAACAAAATCAGAATTTGCTCTTAGACAGAATATCAATCTAAACTGTTTGTTTGGTCTGCCGTGAAATTAGGATTAAAACACTCCATTATCATCATTTCAGTCTCCAAAGCACCAAATCGTATCTCGACACAACAGGCAGTGTTTTATTCTCTTGTAAACATTACAGCTGGGCAATAAGGTTTTAAGATAAAGGCTGAATCAAGATTCAAGATCCCCCCAAAAATCACATCAAGCGGTTCTTAATTATAGTGGAAACTCTAAACGTAAATAATTGACTAATTTATTATTTCACGTAGCTTCAAAGCAGTTTTTGTTCAAGTAAAATGGCCGAAACTTGGGCACTGCTTCTCTGGGCATAAGGTTAAGTGAGATAAACCTGGGGTGTCAGGACAAATTATACTAATGTACATCAAGAACCTCAGTGTATGGTGGTTTGTTCTCCATTATCTTTCATTAGCAACTTTGTTTAGCATGTTTAAAAAGTAATAACACTAATAAATACCAACAAATAAAACAAATACGAAACAAAAAGGCACACAGACCCAACAACTCTGGTCTCAAATGGAAGAAATGTCATCTCTATAATAAGGAATAAAGGAATAAAAAATAAAAAAAGATAAATTACAGAAAAAAACCCAACCCATCTCCAATCTATCAACAGCACACCGTACTAGCCATCAGTAGTGTAATCGATATGATAAAAACAAACTACATTTGAGTGTTTCCATTTACAGTATTGTCTTTGTTGCTTTGGTCCAGTTTTCGCAACAGTTTCAAAGAAACAAACAGTCCTCAGAAACACTGACACTTCATATAAGCACAAGTTTCCATTCTTCATTACTCAGCGTACAGATCAATGAATGAATGCAACATTACAGCATTTGCTCCTGATTTTAACATTACATTTTAATGTTGGTAAGCAGCGGTGCACCAAAAGAGCTCGGGAAAGGAGAAGAAAAGAAAGGAAGTGAAAAGGTTTAAATGTATTTAGTGTGTTACAGTAGTGAACATTGTGGTTTAATGTCGTATGTTTCCCAGCATTACAGTAGCATACTGATGATTAAACTCCCAAGGGATTGAAATTCGTACGTAGGGTATATAGTTTTATCCGTTATATTATAAAATCTTATTTTATAATTTGCTGCCTTGCGTGAATCACTTTGTAACCTGGAGTTTTTAAGTTTTATAAATCAAGATTATTACTTACTTACTTTATTTCAATGTTGCCATACCAACTTCTGCATAAATCATTCCTCTTTGTTTAACCTCGAGGAAATGACCACCGACTGTTTTGAATTACTGTTCGACGAAATTATTTGATAAAAACGGTTTCGTTTAAAAAAAATAAAAATAAAAACAATATTTCACATTCACCGATGAACACAATATCGCGACGCTCCGATACCTAATTAGAGATCAGAGATGTGTTTTATGTCCATTTTTAGGCCAAAATGTTCACTGTAGCATTTTGTATGACGAGCTTTTCACACTGAAACTCTGCTGTGAAAACTGAGCCAAAGCACTTGTACGATACAGGAACATGGATGAAAGCTCATCTCCGATAAAGACAGAATTATGGATTATAAATGGATAGCCGGGTGGTGCGGTGAGCAGGAAAAATAGAGGGTTTCGATTCCCTCTGACCACAAGCACCCGTGATGCTGAAGTGCCTCTGAGCAAGACACCAAGTTCCGTCACACCCTTAAGGATAGTAGCCGAGACTGACCTCTGACCTCCCTGTGCAGGGGGACGAGATAACTTCTCTTCTGTGATCACTGGAGTATTACAAAAGACATGTTACCATCACAAAATCCAGATAAGCGTGTTGTACTAGCGTGACGTTTACTGAGCAGACGGGTGTATCGCAAACATCAGTAGGCTCTCTAACAAAGCAGGCACAGTGTGCATGAAGGTCCAAAGAAAATCAGAATTAGGCCCTCTGATTGTACAGTACGCTAAACAAGCTCCAAGGTTACAGTTATCATCATATTTGGCTCTCGGAGCTCTGAACAGGCTCGTGGTTGGGTCAGCGTGTTTATAAAGTGTGGGAGTACGAGGCAGGTCTGGATTTCAGCATGATCAGCACCGAAAACTTCACCCTGGACAAACTGAGAAGACAAATACAGAAGGCAGGGAATAAATAAAATAAGAAAAACAAGAAAACATGTGCAGCATTTTATGTGTTATGATATCAGTAGCTTTTCCATTGATGTACTCGGGTTTTAAACACTCATTTGTTTCAAAGAATAGTTTGTCTGTTTGTTCGCAGACAAAAGCAGTTTAAAAAAAAAGAAATTATCAAAATGAATGACATCATCCTCACTGGACAAAGTCCGCAGAGTTTTATGTCCTCTCTAGATACAGTATAATACACACAGTAAACACTCAACTCCACTTTCATTGAGGCATCACCGTTACATCTTTTTTTTTTTCTTCCATTTTTCCATCAGTGCTCCTCTCTAGATTTCCCAGTCTTTGATTTTTTCTCCCCTCTCTTCCTGTACTTGGCTCAACCTTCGCTCCCCACGTGTTTCTGTCGCAGTCACACCAGGTGTACTTGTTCCTCCCACTCCTCCGGTGATTGGTCCCCCTCTAACTGAAGGATGAGGTCCAAATCTCTTTCTGTGGCCGGGGCAGTGTGTGCGGGACTGTTTCCACATTGGGAGTGTGAGCACGAGTGTGTGTGCGCTTCGTCCAGCGACAGGTCAGCCACACACCCTGCGTCCACACCCTCCTCGCCAGCGTCTCTGCTTTCCAGGTCCAGAGTGCTGGGCCTCACCGTCGCTGGGCCCGAAGCGCCCGCAGCACCTAGACGGGGACTCGCCGGCCCCCTGTCCGCTTCTGGCTCGCCCTCCAGGGGCTGCCAGATCAGAGCAGGGGCCGCGTCCCTGGAGGTCTGGCTCTCCGACTCAGTCTCAGTGTGCGTGTCAGGGGAGGAGTCGGTTTCTGTGGTGGGTGGGGAGGGGATGAGGGCCAGGCTCTGGGGGTTGTTCTGGGGGTTGATGTTGTTATTAAACCAGGCCATGATGTTGTCCAGCAGCTGGGCACTGGCTGTGGGGTCCAGGGGCTCCAGACTCTGAGGGTCGCTGGGGGTGAAAGGGCCCCCCGGTGGGATGACCGGTGAAAGCAGCAGCTCCGGCTCAAACTCTGGAGACGGGAGGCACAACTGGGCAGGGGGCTGGGGGTCTGACGGGTGTTCGAGAGCGTAGGCGGCAGGACGCTCCTGAGTGTAAGAGCTACTGTGTTCTGGGCAGGGGTTGTAAGAGCCCTCTGGTTTTGAGGCGCTGTCATACGTGGCTGCGTGTTCCCGGTCATATGAACTAGGATGGGCAGGGTTTTGGGTGCGTTCAAGTGCGCAGGAGGCGGTGTGTTCAGCCTCAGCCAAATAACCAATAGGATGGCAGTAACTCTGCTCTTTGCTGTCATAGCGAGGATCTGTGATGGTAATATGGTCGAGCACATACGGAGCGGTCAGTGCGTTCGGGTCTTGTCTATGGCTGCAGTCGCTGTAAGCAGGTTCGGCGGTGTAGGGAGCAGTGAGTGTACTGTGGTTGTGTGTGCGGTGTGAACAGATCTGCCCCTGTGTGTGTGCGTCCAGGTCATAAGGAGTGGTTATGTTCCCCAGTTTCATAAGGCTGTCTCCCAGCTCCAGCAGCTCAGCACTGAGGGAGGGAGGTGGTGGCGGGAGGGGGAGGGGGTTAGACGTGGGAGGCTGGGAGGTGGAGTCTGTCCTGTTAGGGGGGCGAGGAGGGTCCAGGAGAGAGGCGGGGAAGGAGGAGCCTCTGGCTCCCGGAGGCCCGTCTGTGTTGAGAGAGTGCAAAGCAACATCACCCTGGTCTCCTGCGGGACCCGGCCTCCTCTCCTGTCCTCTATCTAGTCCACGCTCCAGGTCCACTCTCCCCTCCATCCCTCCCTCCAGGCCTCGCTCTCTGCGGGACTCCTGAAGGGAAAGCTGGATGGCCAGCAGGATGTTCGGGTCATCTTCATCCAGCGAGCCCAACACTCTTCTGCGGCCCTCGCTTCTCTCTGGACCTTCTGGAACACAAAACGTCACATTAAAAACGAGCACTGCGTTGTTTAGACTCAGTGCCAATTGATCGCAGTGATCGATGCCTCCGTGTGCTCGGACCACACCAGATTCATGGAGCAATAACTTAAAATCCCATTTGCTGGTTGTCTGGTGTAATGACAAGTCACAATTTATAAGCGGAAGCAAAAAATGGAGCTGGATTAGGGTTGAGAGTTTGTGCAATATAGCACATGTACATGCATATAAACATGGTACTATACGTAAATGTACTGCACATACATCTTTTGCATAATCCTTTTTTGTAATTAAAAGCTTCATTTATGCTTTTCTATAGTACGTTAAAACGTTTGCCAGACCTGTGCTGTCACTCCTCCTGCTGGTCTCTGGTGTGTTGCTGCTGCTTCTGAGGTTGTGCAGACTCAGCATGTCTCCTCTGCGCCGTGGCCTGTGTCTGCGACGGTACTGGATGTCCGCATAATCCTGCAAAGAGCGATTCGAGCGGGGGTTATTACAAGAGCTACTCCAAAAACTATGTCGTCAGTCTGGTTTGAGCAGCTTCACATTCTTAAGCGCAGAAAACTGCATTCAGCCAACGCATATGCTCAAAATGCCAGGAACCATGGTGCATTACCTGCGACAGTCTCTCTCTTTGATCTCCTGCTCCCAGCACAGAGTGACGACTCCCCATCTTAACACATAAGCAAACTAGGTCAGCTGCAGCCGTAGTCATGCATTAGATGACTTTGGTCTCTAAGCGCAGGTTTGGGGAATAGCTTTAGCATGAACCAAAAAGTCAGCAGAACAAAAACTGTTATGTGCCTGCCTACCTCAGGGGAGGCAAAGCCGAGGTACTCCCAGTCCCACGATCCTCCAGGGTAACTGAAACAAACCCAAGAACGGTGACACGCACACAAAGTGGATAACATAACTTCAAAATTCACTTTTGGTGTAGTGTGTAACTAGATTTGTATACATTTACTTTGCAAACAAAACCCATGTACTGTTTGAGTTTGTGTAAGTGTTTGGCCGTACTTTCTGCGAGGAGGCTCAGGAGAATCGTTGGGAGCGACGCCTCGGGCCACTGAGGCCAGGAATTCTTGCCTCTTCTGCTGCACCAGACGGGCCGCGCTGATTATCTTGTGGCAGGGCGTCCTCAGGTACGGCCGGTTGACCTTCTGGGCCAGATCTTCCACTACCATCTCCAGGTCTGTCTGGGAAGAAACAAAAAAACAACATGTTAACTTCCATCTGCTGGAAATTCTAATTTAAAGAAATGGATTTCTCATATTTAACTTCTACGGCAGATAAGAAAGGAACCGTTTTGAGTATTCTTTATCTCACTGGAGACGTCATCCATTTTCAAGCTGGTTCAAGTGTCTGAAAAGCTCTGCTCTGTTTAACTCGACTTAAAATATCAAATCGCCACAATCTGTATGACTAAAACAAACATTATCACACAATCCTCACGATGATTTCTTACACGCAATAAAAATACTCTGTTTATATCTGAAGAATGTTAAATCATATACAGTAAATGAATAAAACCTTCATGATGTGCAGGTCATTTCAACAACTACGAGCTGAATTTCATCTTCATCCTTCGAGCACCACACATTATTTGTATGAATGTCCATGGTCCTCAGAGGAGGAGACCCCTGACCGGTCGCCTGGCACCACCATCAGGCAAAAATACCAATTTGTATTTCAGAAATACAAAACCTAATGGTCCGATTGCCACAGGATTTCCTAACAGTACTCTGCTTGTTCTAACGAGTTTAGCCCTGCGCGGTCTAATGAACACAGCGGCCTTTAGGGATCACTGGGGGGCTTTAACATCGTTAGTCCAGTTTTTGCAGAGGATACGTGCATGTCATACATATGTATTAGATTACCTGCATGAGCTCAAATATCTCTTTCTGGGTGCTGCCTTGCTGAAGGAAGAAGCCGTACGGGTAAGAGCACTTCAGGACGCGTCGCGTCTTCAGCAGCTCGCACACGCCGTCCTCGATGAACCGCGTGTTTGGAGGAGTGCCTTCACCTGGACCACACCGGAGCAAACGCACAGAAAGTTAGCTGAACAAAGACTGGGTGGACAATCTCAACCTCCTCTTTTGTTAAGAATAATAAGACACTAGTACAGTCTATTGCGGCCTCTTGTCTTTCCTGTAAGAAAGGAGGATTTATAATGCAGATAGGACTAAATTATTCAATACAAAACAAACAACATGCTTTATACACCTCATATGAATTGAAAGGAACATACTTAAGCAGCTAATTTAATCAATAGGAGAGACTTACGGCAAATGAAGGCTCTGCTCAGCTGCTCCATCTTCTCTTTAGCTGTTTTCAGCAGTTTCTGCTCCAACTAATAGACGAGAAGAGAGAATCCACGTAACCATCAGATTATAATCTACGTCTCAGGTTGCATGAATTCAGGCCAGCTGTGTGTGTGTGTGTGTGTGTGTGTGTTTGTGTGTCGAGAGGGTATTACCTTGTAACTGTGTTCATGGTTCTTGAAGCGAGTGTAATAGTGCATGAAGCGGTCCAGCTCCTGAAAACTTTTGTGCTTCTTTTCTGCCTGTAACAACAAGCAACTGGATTTCATTCAAATGTCTTGGTGTGCGTGTCAGGGTGCGTGTGTGTGTGTGTGTGTGTGTGTGTGTGCGCGCGCGTGTGTACATGAAATGCTGTAGGGCACATGAACATCCAATACTGTATCATTTGACAGGTACAGGAGCAGTTCTTGCAGGTGGAAAATATAAGCAGATTTGTGTGAACAGATTTTGTCTGCATGTTTGTATCAGTGAGAGCTTTTGTGTGTGTGTGTGTGTGTGTGTGTGTGTGTGTGTGTGTGTGTGTGTGTGTACCTCTACAGTCATCTCCTTGGACTGCTCCTCTAGCTGCTGGATGACCTCATAGCGAGTACAGCGGTAGTAGCCTCCTGTTGATGAGCTGTGCTTCTTCCACTCCTCCAGACAGATCCAGCAGAAGTCATACTTACACTACGGGGAGGTGGGGGGAGCAGAACTCATTTAATCATTCTGGCCAAAATATGGTGAATAATGAGATAAACATACAGAATTATTAATATTCAAGAGAACAGAAGTCATTATTGATACAAATGATGACACACAGCTAACGGGGGGGTTTATGTGTATACCTTGGCACACTGCATATGGTTGCAGCCCTCATTCTTCTGAATGGGTGACTTGCAGTTGGCACACGGTTTGGAGTTGGTCAACAGCCACAGGCAGTTAGCAGCATCCTCATAGGCCTCACTCACACCTGCCACTGTGGAGAACACACACACACACACACACACACACACACACACACACACACACACACACACACACACACACAGAGTTGTCAGATACAGATACA
>JAVQJD010105600.1:0-19549 GCA_036023655.1 Nannoperca australis
GCTGGACTCCAATGAAGGAGTAGAACCATCTCAAGGAGGATCAGAAGAAATGGACAGCATGTGAGTTAAATATGAGTGTCACAGCAAAGGGTCTGAATACTTATGACCATGTGATATTGCAGTTTTTCTTTTTTAACAAATTTGCAAAAATTTCTACATTTCTGTTTTTTTCTGTCAAGATGGGGTGCTGAGTGTACATTCATAAGAAATAAAATGAACTTTTTCAATTTTAGCAAATGGCTGCAATAAAACAAAGAGTGAAACATGTAAAGGGGTCTGAATACTTTCCGTACCCACTGTAACTAAATAAAACAAATGTGGACCCATTCACTGCAACCCTTACTGTGTACCACCACTTGTGCACATTGTCAGAAGACCTCAGCACTTAATGTGATCACCTTGAAGTCTGGGGTGTGATAGGTCCGCTGATAATATTGGCTTTGAGTTGTGTGATAGCTTGTGCTGTACTGACATGCTTTACTGGTTCAGTCTTCTTCTCAACACCCACAAGACATACATGTCAGCTATTCTTTCATCCAAATCCAGCCCTGTCACTGCAGCTGTGGTCCCCCAGCAGCGGGCATAAAGAGGTCCTAATTCATTATCAGCCTCTTGTGAAACAGGCTGCGGATAATTGCTGGTGATACAGTAATACAACGCGTAATGACTATAACCTTGATCGCACTAAGAGTTGTGGGATCGAACAGTTTGACAATTATCCTGCTAATTTCATTCTGCCAGTTTTCAAATTTTGTCGTGTTTCGAGTGAAATTTGATTCTAATCACTGGCTTGATTTAATTATTCCATTTGGAAGCATTCATTTCTCATTTGTCCTTAGTTTAAAATGACTGCCGTGTCTGCCCTGGCAGTAAAACGGCATGCTTGCAGGGGATTGTGTGTACATCTGTGACATACGCGATTTCAAGATTTTCAAAACATGAATCACTTCAATGATTAAAGAGACAGTTTATCCAGTGAGTCAGTTACTTGATTAGGAGGAAATTTCAAGTTCTAATTTTGAAGTAAGCACATTACTTTGGCAATTTTTACAAATAATCCATCTGTATTGCTTTGGGATCCAACTGTGAATTCTTCCACCAGCTTGTGGGTAGATAAATTGCATGCCCTGTATGGAGTAGACACCTGTTAATGGCTGATTGGAGGACAACAGAAACATGTGAATGGGAGTAACCTTATGGCTGTAAGGCCCTAGATACATACCAGTTGGTAGGTGTAAATCCTGTTTAGGACCTTTGATGGGTGTATAGTACAGCAGAAACCAGGCTGCTGTTTTGAATTTCAGGCGTGAAATACCTCCGGCGCCTTCGGTTTCTTTACATTTGAATCACAGATTGTGCCCTTAAAAACTGTACAGATGATACAAGTATGCTACAAGCCAAAGGCAACCACAGGAACATATAGCAAAATTGCATCCACATACACTGTATGAATGTCTGCGTGTTCACACACACGCACACACACTATAGCATAACATGCAATCAAACGAAGGGGTCCTCACTGTGTGCTTTTCTGAAGAGAAAATGGTTCCCCTGATGTGAGAGGAAGAGGCGGGGGAGCGAATGGCAAATAAGAGCCACAGCAAGTATGTGCAAATACAGCCGAGAGCGCTCATATAGGCAGCTCAAAGTGGAGAATGAGTGCCCTCCCCTGGTCGGACTGTTGCTCTCTCGCAGCCTTCACCTGTGGAACTTTGAGGAATCAAGTCATCAACACAGACAAACGCAAAAACAAGGCTGCCGAGTCCATTTTCAGAAAGCATTTTTAAATTAATTTTATTATTTTATAGCTAATTTACAACAAGCGCTTCACTGAACTGGAACATTTTATTTTGCTTGATATTGTCATTGTTAAATATATTTTTCTGCATCAGTTGACTTTGTTGTAACTTTGTAATCAGTCTTTTTCTGTAAAAATTCATATATTTTATAAGGAATATCACACTATGATACGGATGGCTGAGAGAGATATTAAGAAATACATTGAACCCTCAAATAAAGAAATTGAAAACATATTATTCCATTCATGGATGTGTTGTCGTGTTGTTGTTTCTGTGATTCTCTTAATGTATAAATGTAAATGGCTGTGTGGATGTGCTGATATCTTTGTGTGTGTGTGTGTGTTTCCCACCCCGAGTGTGCAGATGTTGTTCCTGTGTTTGAGCAGTTAAACTGGGCTGTGGCTCTGATGGATTCTGTACTTGCATCAATTAAGCAGTGTGCACGGCTACATCTAAAGCCACACAGCACTCCAACATCTCTAATATATTTACAGCATTTCTGGCCGAGACCCAAAAGCTCTCTCAATGTGGAAAAAAGAAATAAATACAAAAATATACAGACTTCAGATGGAACCAGAATAAATAATAAATTCTAAACAAAAAATGGATACCTGTCATTAACAAGCTTCAAGAGAAGCAGGTGAGCAAAAATTAACAAACAATAAATATGAATGGTCACTTCCATCAACACTTCCACCTTCACTCTTATAATTCAGAACAAATTATAAGTAAATACAAACACATGCTCATAAAACCTTGGAGACCTTTTGCTCACCTTCTTTTTCTTGCTGATACCTGTAGCATATAATGCCGTCAGTGCAAACTTCATAAATCCTGTTTTAATCTTACACATGTTAAACCATCTTCATTGCATAACATCATAGCAGTATTGCACTACATCTTCATGTGCGTGTCTCACTCTCTCGCTCTGGCACACACACATACGCACGCCACCCATTTATGTATTATACATTATAACCACCAGTGGATGTTATAAAGGATAGATATTCTCATATAGTATCATTTATATTTCATACGTAACACACACATTCTTGTCACCCACACGCCCGCACGCACGCACACAAGAAGCAAACACACGTATGCACACACACACAGTCACGCAGACACACACAGCTGCATTGTACATGTGTTTCGATAAGTTTCAACATATACAAGAACATGTCGAATACCAGTTCAAAGCTCTAGTGTGAGGTCTGCTTTACATCGACTTGAATGGTTCGGATATTTCTGTGTAGCTTTTTCCTGCGTTTTACAACAATAAAATGGGAACGTGAGTAAATTCAACAACCAAACTGCAATATTACCCAAAGAAATCAATGGAATATTGTTTGGAGATGTTGATTTTTACAGACTTAGTCCCGTTAGAAATTGTCATAAAAAAGATATATATATATATTTATATTTATATTTATATATATAGGCCATTTATTTGTTAAACAAGACTTAGCTTTAATTTGTGTAGACACAAGAGGGAGAAAGAAGCAGAGAAAAAGTGGAAGAGAGAGAATAAAAGAAGACCTATTCCTCCCACGCAGAGGAGTTTCCACACGTGATTGTGCACGTATGCGCACACACAGAGACCCACGCGCACATACACGCACGCACACACACACACACACACACACACACACACGCTCACTTACACACACACACACACACCCAGACAGACACATACACACGCCATGGCTTCTACTGTAGCCACTGGAAACAGTGTGTACGTCTGCGGCTGAGGGAGTCTTTTGGAAGAGTGATCAGTGAGTTGGCTGTGGTGCGATGAAGCTAACAGCTCTGCTGTTTGTGCCTAGATAGATAACATTCATCCTGGATTCTGACTAGCAGGTCAGAACAGCCAGTCCCCCCTGTAGAGGAGTGTGCTAGGTTACAGCTGAGGTTACAACTCTACGTGTGTGTGTTGTTGGATAGGTGTGAGAGTGTGTGATTGTGTGTGTGTGTGGGTGCGTGAGTGTGTGTGCATAAGAGAGCAGAGGCTAAACTGTATGTCAGACCATCTACTGCGCTCAGGACTGGCCTCTCATGACCATATCTCATGACCGTGTCTCTCTTCTCTTCTTCCACCACGAGACATGCTTAAAAAAACTCCTCCACAATAAGGTGGTGGAGAAGGAGAACACACCCTACTTACTCGCCTTTCTTTTTGTTCTTTTTTTTTTGTCAGATTTTTCCTTTGTTTTCGACTCCTGTCTCCATTGTCTTTGAGGATGCATGCACAAATTCAGCATATGAGTTTTCATCTTTATAATTATTTGAACTGCCTTTAAATAATGCCTCCCAATATTCAACATGGGTGATTGAGCAAATGTCAGTCTTGGTCACTGAAGTTCACACTCAGAACCAAGAGGAGATTCACAAGAAAAAGGACTCTTTGTCAAGAAAAGACTCCTCATCAAGAGGGACTCAGCAGGATCTGGGCGCCCCGTTCTCATTCTTCCTCCTTTCCTGTCCTGAAACAAGGCAGAGCTGACAGGAGGAGGAGGAGGAGGAGGAGGAGGAGGAGGAGGAGAGAAAGCCAGCAGGTGATATAAAAAGAGGAGCCAGTGTCTTTTTTGGGCACCTCCATCTCAGACATAGGTGCAAGGAGATGAGACTTGAGGGGGAAGGGTGAGGTGGTCTTAATACAACCTCGGGGTCCGTCCCTGCTGGGTCACCCTCTACTCTCTTTCAAGCCCTGTTCAGACCTAATGTCTTGTGTCCAGATGTATCCAGACTGTACTGAGATCCAGATGATATGGACCGCAGTTCACACCTGGCATCAGAATGCATCTGAAATCTCTCAAGAACTTGCTTTTTATTGGATTTCACTTCCCATTTGCATTTGATCTGTTGGGAAACTGCGTCTAAACAGAGAAAACACACATTACACACCAAGTTCTTTGGCAGCACTAAATCAACTGCGTGTAGGATATTTGCGTCCCCAGTCACAGCTGTATTTAGAGGCGTCCACTTGTGGAAAAGATGCATTTTAATGATAAGTGTGAACAGGGCCTCAATACTCAGTCCTGCCTCATTAAAGTAGAACACTGATTAAGTCTTTTCTCTCAGTCTCTTTCAGTCTAATTACACATCGCTGTGTTCACATCTGTCTCAGAGTCTCTTTTTTGGTATTGTTCTTTGCCTCGCTGTGTCACTTCCTATGTTTGTCTCTGTCTCTGTGTTTGTCTTAGTATGCATTTGCCTCTCTGTGTCATTCTCAGTGATTGCCTAAGCACTGACTTTGCTGGAGGACAGACAGGCAGGCGAGGCTGGCTTGGCTGTGAGGGTGAAGGGTGGTGTAGGTTGGTGGTTGTGAGAAAGGGGTGGTTGGGCGGGTGCAGCATCACAGCCTCTCCCGGGTGGGGATCCAGATGTAAGGCCCTGATTGCTCCTCGATCACTGTCTTTACTTTGTGATAGACCTCCTCAAAGCTGTCCCCTTCCACGACAGCTGCAGCAGGACACAGGATGTGTGAGGGATGGAGAGAAAACAAAGAGGAATGGAAAAGAAAGAATGGCACAGGCAGCGGCAAGCACAAAGAAAAGAGAGACAGCAGGAAGCAGAAGAATGGGAGGGAAAGAAGGAGAGAGAGAGAGAGAGAGAGACAAAAGAAAGGATGTTTATCAGATGTGTTTCCAAGTGTTTTATGATCTACGTATATAGTTAATATTGTGTGAGATCACGATGTTAACAACAGACACATTTCCGTTATGTATGCATCTTTACAAAGTATTCCACATATTTATTCAGCCTCACACATATTCTGATAAAATGTCACATACGACAGCTGTTCCCGATTTGTTATGAATTGTAGACAGCCCTGAAACATTCATAGTCTGTCAACTGCTGTGATTTGCCCTAAATGTGTCTCTTAAATGTTAAAATGCCCCGAGTCCTGCGAGAAGGAATTCATTTTCTCATGTAACTCAATCAGCGCTGCCGGGAACATGGAAAAGTAAAGATCATCTTTGTGAAAGGAGTCTGTTTTATCATTGGCATTTGTTTGGCAATAAATAATAACAAAAGAGAAAAAGCGATACAAAATGCATATATTATCACCCCCTGAAGTGTGCATATGAGCACTAATGAACAGAAAATGTTGTTTCAAAACTCTTGTACTCATAAAATGGAGGATTTTTATGATCCCCACTCCACATGAAATAGATTATGAGTAAGCGTACAGCGGAGTGCAAACACAGGTGTATTAGCTCTAGTTTGCCATCTGGTGCTGCCATACTCAAATCCACTTGTAAGTATGTGGGGAGTGTACACAGTCTAGGATACCAGTTTGCTACTTTGAAATCCCAGGCTCTGTGTATCACCTTGTGTACACATTGTTTTCTGTGTGTTCATGTCACATAGACACAAACCCTTCGCCCTTACCTGAGAAACACTCTAGGAAGTCTTGTTCTAGTTTGAGGGCTCGGTCCATTCCTTTTCTGGCCTGCTCCTCTGTCAGGCGAGTGTTGATCTCTCTGTAAACATCACACACAAACACACACACACACACACACACACAATCTTCATTATCACATATATTTACATGATGTACAGCATATTCAGTGTCTGTTAACCAAACATTCTGAAATGTTTAAAGAACTTTTTGCAGTACGTACAGGACATTCTCCAGTGACTTGGGCCGGACAAAGATGGCGATGGGATGAAGCTGAGCTGCCTGTAGTCTGCGCACAGCATTGGCCGATACATCCAGGATGCAGTGTTTCCCCTGCTACTTGTGCACAAACGCAGGACAGAAATGATAAGGATTAATGAATACATTTGTTTTAGTAACACATTTGATTAAATTGCCAGTTAATCAGCTATGAGTGGTTGCGGCTCATTGCTTAAACGTTCTATAATGGAGAATTGCTTTTATAAAACACTAAGAACACACAATTGAAATAAAAAGTATTCTCGATCACTGATGAATAATTATAATAAATGCGTGAAATTATAATTCAAGTGCAAGTCGTTAGTAGCAAGTAATTAAGCCAATTATTCAAAATGACTGTAAAAACAGATTTTAAAGAATTTTATCATTTCCATGAATTCTTATTTTCTGGTACAACATGTTGCTGCGCACCTGCTCAGCCACCTCGCGGACACTCTGGACACTGGTGCCATACAGGTGACTGTTGTACTGGCCCGCCTCGATGAACCGATGGCTCTGGATATCCTTTTCCATCTGTTCCCGTGACGACACAAAGTGATAGTCCCGCCCATCCACCTCATACTCCCTCTTGGGCCGTGTGGTGTCTGTCAGGTGTAGAACAAAACAATAAAAGCAGCACATCCACTCACACCGCTTAAACTCAAAATTTAAACAATTAATTCTCCGGGAGGGATGTATTATGCAGACATCACCCTGAAATGGCTGCAGGTGGCAGCAGTGACATCTAATGAAAACCAGAGAACAGATCAGTCGCCATGACTGACAGCATAATTACTTACGTGGGACACAAGATCCAAACTTATCAGGGAACTCAGACAACAGGTCATCATTTATCCTGTCTTTCACGGGACCCAGAATGATGATGGGCCTCGCATAATGAACTTAGCATGAAGAGAAAGAGAGGAGAAAGAGAGCAGGTACATTCAAAAAAGGGGACAAAAAACAAAAATGAAATTCAATATAAAAGCCTTAAATAATGGACTTCTTCTACTTTTATGACCTTACCTTCCACTTGGGTGACTGTCTCATAGCTGTGTGAGGTTTTATCTCTCCCTGGTGACAGAACATAGAAGCATTCAGACAAAATGGACAAAATGGAAAAATGCTTTTACCATTATAAATTACATTTAAGTATGTGGTTCTGTCTTTATGTGTACTGAATGTGAAGTATTTTCAAATGTCCCAGCTTATACATCAGATGCTGTTATAGAAATACATATATACAAGAACAGTAAACATGGGGAGGTGTGCTTTACGCTGGAAGAAAATGTGAATGAAGACTGCTTGTGTTCATATTAAGCAGCCTGTGTAATGTCCACAAATAGGTGGAAATGACAGCAATGCCACGGAGTAGGGCAAAGGTAGAGACAGGACTGCATACTATTTACATACATAAACATTTACATTAAGTGTATGTTAATAAAACCGTAAGACATTGTTGTTGTGAGTGTGTCAACATGTCGCGTGTGTTGCTGGGTTCTTCCCCCTTATTACAATGTTAACAGTAATTAGCTAAAGTCAGTAACGTGTAAATGGTGGCTTGCAGTGTCAATACACAGTGATAGTGCTTCATACTAAATACCCTGAGTGCTCAGACTGTCTCGTCCATGGTCCTGCAACAGAAATGAGAGCAGAGATTTACACAGTGTCTGGGGGACAGTTTGAGAGAACTAGCCTCATTCAAACAGCTCTGGTGAATAAACGTACCCTCTCTTTGGTGTTACCACGAGACCACTCTTTTCTTTCCACCCTGTAGAGACAGGGAGGAAGGACAAAAACATTACATTTTGGCGACAGAACACGCAAGCTAATCTGGTTAACAAGCTGCTGAGCTTTGCCATAAAATACATTTTGTTTGCTATCTAATCTAATAACTCCTGTACACGTAGACAAACACATAGTGGAAAGAAATGTAAATCAAGGTGTTTAGTAACTGTTGAAAAACATCGAAAGATCAATGATCAATCCCACTCTCACTCACAGTGCGTCTGACCTGTGCTTGCTGGGGATGAAGCCGACTTCCTCAGCCTCGTTCTGGGGGCTAACCTTACGGGCCTGCCACCACTCCTCGTCTCCGCAGTCCAACACATGCAGCACATCCCCAAACTTGAAGCCCAGTGCCTGACTGAGGAAGCCACAGTCCGCAGTCTTGTCATAATCAAAAAGAGCCCTGAGGGATGAAAGAATTCAAGTCAGTCACTTAGACAGTTTTAAATTCTATGTAACCACTTCAACACCAATTATGAAGTCTTCTTACATTTAGTTTCATAATTACGATTTTTTTATCACACTGTTTGAAAACATCACATACTGTATATGTTGTGACTGCTTTTTAAAGTGCTTCTTTAAGTGTAAGTTACTTATAAAGAGAGAAATATCCAAATACAAGATGTTATTTTGTTAAGGCCGCCCCAAATGGAAAATCCCATCGAATAGATGCACAGAACAGTTCAGAAAATTCAAGGTGTGTGTAAATTGTCATACAGTTGTAATGAGACGGGAGGGATGTGGCATGTCCAGATTTTACTATAAAGTACAATAGGCTAGATAACAAATGTTGTAACAAAATGGAGAGAAAGTCTATTGCAACATTGTTTCCGACCAGCAGTGGCAGCACTGAGCAGCACTGTGCTTTTGTCCAGGACCTTTCATGAGTGAGGAAGAATTTCTGCACCATCTTGGATTTTGTTTGCTTGCTCCTGCTTTCCATTGAGATTACTCATTATAAATCGCTCCCCTGGGCTATGGGGAGGCATAGGGGCTTGTTTTGTTGTCATAAAAATTGATTTTTAAAACACGTATTATGTAACTAGAGACATCATGTATATCATGACACAGAACAGACTCTTTTCATTGTCTTGTCACTGCTGGCTATTGAGTCAGTTCAATTCAATTCAATTTTATTTATATAGCGCCATATATATATAAGTTATCTCAGGGCACTCTTTTGCATGGAGCAGGTCACATCTGGATCAGACCTAATTAGTTTACACTGGAAGTTCTAAAGGTATTAAAGTAAGACCCATATTATTTTTGCTCGGTGCAGTGTGATGTGGTTTGGGGATTGGATGTTTACTCATTGTGGCAGAGTTTTCTGTTGGCTGCACAGATTCCGATGCTTATTGCTATAATTTCTATTATGCATTTATCTCTTTATGACATTCTTCTCATAAATGTCAGTGGTCGCTGGTTGGTTGGTTTGATTGGTGGGTGTGATTGCTCTTTGATTGTAGGTGCTATGAATAGAGTGGCGCTGTTGAGGGTGCTGAAACAGTGCTGAGCTGAAGCAGTCATAGAGTATCTCACTGTATTTACGCAGCTTTGCACAAATAAGATGTACATTGTATGATCGCCGCAGCCTAATCTGCAGCTATGTGGAATTTTGACATTTGCTTATGGTGTAACTGAAGTATAAGTTGGCACATGATGATATTTTATATTTATATTTTGTATGTAAAGCACAGGAGTTATTACATGCATCAAGTCTAAGGGGTGAAGTGGTGAATTACGGCATTTTATTTGCTATACACAGATGCATAATTTTATAAGTTTAAAAACAGCAGTTGGCACCATAACAGTGCTTCAGCTTTGTGAGTGCAGAGGAATCCAATAATGTCACTTAAAACATCCCCTCATAGCACTGCCATTAGTTTTGACTAAATATGCTTAATATGGCCAGTAAGTCAATTAAAATGTGCTTTATGTAACAAGCTGATTCTCTACTAAATCAATCCAAACATAATTTCCTCATCAAAGGATTAAATAAATCTAAGCCTACATATTTTAAATTCTTTGAAATAACAGTTAATGTAGAAATGTAATCCCAATCACTGTTGCCCAAGACCTGTGGACCTCTTCTACATGGAGGTCAAATGTCCACTGTGAAATCTTTGTCATACTGTTCTAGTGGCACTATTTCTACTTTGTGTGTGAGACCTGATGTAGAAGCCTCTCTTTGGGTTGCTCCTCAGCGTCGTGGTCCCAGAGCCCATGCTGCTGTTCATCAGCTGTTCCCTCAAGTCGTGGATCTTAGCCTCAAAACGGCTGTACTCTGAAACGGAGAAATGCAAACGCATAAAGACCTTTTGGACTACATTCAGACACATCAAGAGTTTGCTTATAAGTGAAAGAGTTTCACCATTGCATCACAACTTTTTTTCTTCCAAAAAGTCATTCTGATTTTAATTAGAGTACCGATCTCACACCAGTGCTCTCTTTCACCAAAATGTTAAATCTGTATACTTCACTGCGTAGAGGTAATTTGAATAATGTTGTGTAAGGTTACATGAAGCCAGGGATTGCTGTGGCACTAAAAAGTTAAAATGTCAGCGGCCGAGCCACTGAGTGAATGTAACTGATACTGTAGTAACAGTAAAGTAACATTTCCTTTTGTTTCCAGTAGAAGTTAAGAACTAACAAATCACATACCATTGCCAAATTTTACACCTTATTTAATTGAAATATTTTTTTGAAATATTCTGATAACCAACAAACACACAGACAAATGGGACCAAAAGAAACTTCATTACTGGAATAAGTGGAGCTGCATTTGAAATTATTATTCATTATTTTAAATTAAAATATTTGCCACTCGACTTATTGACATGAGGATTTGTATAATATTAGAAATGAGAAATCTTTGTGCTTTTTATCTTAGAATTGTGGCTTACCATCGGGCCTGTACTGAGCGATGATGGTCACTGTCTGGCCAGCGTTCTTCAGGGCTGCAGCTGCTTGTTCGTGTGTAGCCATACGCAGGTCCACGCCGTTCACCTGACGCGCACACAGGATGACCGTTAACAGCAACAATTGAAAAGTCACTTAGTGCCACTGTACTGCGCAGTAATGTGTGTACGTGTGACAGCTTTCTGAAGATAAAAGGGTCTTTACGCTGAGGATCTGATCGCCCTTGTGTAGCTCTCCACTGAGGTCAGCTGGCCCCCCGGCCAGAATGAAAGAAATAAAGATTCCCTCTCCGTCCTCTCCTCCAACAATGTTGAATCCCAGACCTGTTGAACCTCGGTGGATCAAAACTCTGCGAGGCTCCCTGGAGGAGAAATGGAGCAGAGTGGAAAGTAGACACGTCATGTTGTCAATAATACTTTGCACAACACAAACTCAAATTTAAACAGTAATACTGACATCAATAGCGCTAATCCTACTACTGTTAATATTAATACTACTACTAATAAATGATCAGTATATATTACATGAATGAATGAACATTGCTCACCTGGGGATGTCATCGTCTCCCATCATGCCATGCAGAACAGGAGAAAACCGACTAGGTGAGGTGGGAGTGAGGGCTTGTGGGTAATCTGACCCAAGATAGTTGGGGTGGCTGAGTTCCGTATCCATATGAGAATATGCTGGAAACGCACACACAAAACCAAAAGAGGTATAATGTGTAACGTCTCAAACTTCTGGCTTTCGTCTTTTCCACTCGACTAAGTGCACTAAGTGCACTATTTTCTTTATCTTTATTAAGGAAAATGTTGTGTAATCATCTATTAAAAGCATACTGCAAAAGGAGTATGACCGTGCACGCTCAGATGGGCAGACATTCATGAAGAGGTGGATTCAGGTCAAGGCAAAAAAATTTGTGAGGGGGAAAAAAACTCTGAACCTGTACACATCAGCTTTGAATTTTCACAGAACTCCCACAATCATCTCTAGTGATTTAGAAAGAACATGTTATTCCCTCTACTCTATTTTTGACTTCTGATTTGAGATTGGAGTTGTTTTTGTGGGTGTACATTCTTGGAAAGATATCTACTCAAAGGCAGGACATTTGGTGACAACGTCTCATGGTCTGATTTTATCTCGCTATACTTAACAACGCAGTGTGCCAATCAACACACAAACACACAGAGAGGGCCTTACTGCTGGTGAGGTCTGGGGGGTTGTAGGAGTTGGTCAGGAACAGGTTGTTAGGCTTGGCCACCCTGAGGTACACCACCTCGGCTGTGTTCTTCAGAGCCCCCACCGCATCCTCATGCATCACATCTTCCAGACACACGTTGTTTACCTGATTGTTTCCGACAAGTAGGGAAACCAGAGCGACTTAAAATGGTGCTCAACATATGACTTATTTAGATGGACATTTAGCAGCAACATTTCAGTGATGAAAGTAAAATGAAAAAGTATTTTGGTCTGTAAAGCACATACCCCAATTTAAATCATACACAAAATGAATAGCTAAATGCATTAGAATTATTTTCCTTACTCTAGAAATGATCATGCAAATTGCTAACCATTAATTAGTGTAGAGGAAAAATCAGATATATGATCCAAAACTGCCCTTCCACCACATTAGATATGTACTTAATAGTATAACAGTCATAATAATCATTCAACACTATTTATTACTGTAAGAAAAACTAAGTGGTTTCGGGTGAAGATGAGCTAAACTGAAAATAAAGCTTGGAGTATCCTCTGGTTTGGGAGCCCTTAAAGGTAATATGCTAATTCACACTCTTAACTAGCATTGTGTTATGGTTACAAAAAAAGCAGTATTTAACACGACGTAATATTGCCATTGATGGTAAATGTATTTTTGAACAGATTCATAATGAACAGAAGCATGCTCCCATTTAGAGGTAAAGCATTTGCTCAGACACCATTTAGTAGACACCAAGCACCATTTTGAGGATGCTGATGTTGAGGTTGCCATCAGCTGCTATGTTACAGTCCCTCTGTTCTCCAGCAGGTGGCAGTAATGCAGCTTGAGACTCACTGTGGCAAAGCATTCATCCCATCCTACACATCTATTAACATATTAATGAAAGTAATTTCAGGCCTTGAAAATTACAGCTGTAATTTATCTTGGCTCTTGATAGATCAGTGCTGCTTATACACATAAATGTGTGAGTGTGTGTGAATATGTGTCTGTGTGCTTAGAGGGCAAGAGAATAAGACTATCAGTGACGTGTATTTGTGTGGACATATATCTGTTATTACATCTGAGTGACCAACCGCCAAGATCTTGTCCCCGATCTGCAGACGCCCATCTTTATGAGCCGCCCCGCCTTCAATGATCTTGGTGACATAGATACTGTTATCTCCTGGTATATGCTGGTTTCCCACCCCTCCAGCAATGCTGAAACCTAATCCTGAGAAAAAGGAGCGACGAGAGTGAGCAAAGGAGGTATGGGTTAACACAGGGCAGATTTGCTAAATCCAGAGGGCACAGCTTAGTCGGGTAAAAAGCATCCTTAAGCCCACACAAAAGCATTGATGCCGTACACCAGTCCACACTTCCACATACCTTTAGGCCCTTTGATGAGTTTGATTTCAGTGACTTTTTCTGCTGCTGGTTTTCTGCGGAGAACATAGAGGCGGACGATAGCACCTGCCTCCTTAAGAGCCTCCACAGCTTGGCTGTGTGTCACCTCCCTCACGTCAACATCATTCACAAATAGGATGCAGTCGTTCACACTAAGAAATGGAGAGAGACAGAGACAGAGAGAGAGAGAGAGAGACATGGTGGGAGTGAGAGAGAAAGTAAAGTTTTTGAATAGAGTTTTTGTTTTGGTGAAGAAATGGGGTTTAATCCTTCACCAGCGGAGGTCAGGAGCAGTCAGTCTCCAACTACAGCTTTGATGGGGATCCGTTTTCACTGCAGACATCTGTTCTTCCCCCAACTCTCAGTATCCAATATTAAAGAGGGTAGAAACCCTTCTGTCATTGATCTAGCACAAGGGTAAGATGCAGTATATCTTCCTTTGTGTTGAAAATGATGAGCAGTTGATATTTGAAGTGCAAGTGATAGCCTGTGTCCAAGAAGAGAAGCTGATTTTCAAGCAAGAAGATTATGATGAAATAGCTATTTTCAGACATATACGTTCTTCCTCCAAGGGCCTAAAAACTCTACTTATCACTAATCCATTCATGTGTTTAAAATTGATTTTACGACCATGAAAATTGTAGTGTGTAAAATTTTGTGAGACTGAAATAATTCTTGAGGGCTGCAAGAGGTTTAACAAAGGAAGCACGGCCAGGAAGACTATCTTCATGCTTGCTCATAGCATTTATTTACACACTGTTTCTTTCTTTCTCTTCCTTTTCCGAATCCCAACTCAATCAGCTGACTGACGGCGTTCACTCTTTCAGTTAAACCAGAGATCAGATTTTCGAACAACCTCTGCGAGCCAATCATCTCGTTCCTGTCAGACTTTAAAACTGTTCCTTTCTCTGCTGCTGTCAGCGGTCATTTCAGTGTTAGACTGATTCAGCCCTCCCTTCCCCCACCTTAATCACGTCCAGAAGTCCTGCTCCGCATCACATTCATCCAGATTTTTAGCCATTGCTCTTCACCACCACCAAAAGTAACTAGACTTCATTGGGTTCTGTACAGGTCATGGCATGACTACCTCCTTCCTATTTCCTGTTGTGCACACTATGTCAAATTAATTCATTTAATTACTTATAAGCACTTTTACATTGTTTACAAAGTACAAAGTACAAAGTATGAACACTTAAATAGCCCTTATTTCAATCAGTATGTACTAAAAGTGCACTATTAAATTCACTAATAGTAAACTGTCATTCATGTGAGCGAGCCCATGGCTGAGTGGTTTGGCATCACGCACCACTTTCATAGGAATGAATGAGGCCCGCCTCCAACGCTGTATCCAGTTCACTTTTTACATCCATGGTCCACATAAAACAATTTATTTAGATACTGTATAAAATGTTCCAAATCAGCACTATTAAACCACACTTTCATAGACCTCACTGGGTTCTTTATTCTGATTTTCAAGGATTTTTCAAATAAAGGGGCCGTTGAGTCACTAATGTGGAATATTTAGCCTGACATAATGTTTTTGTGTCTGAATCATTAAATAGAGACTACAAACCATCAGAAAGCAACATGAATGTATCACCCACAAATTTAAGGTTTTCAGGGAATTCCATTTTTTACATACTTGGAGTAGTGAGCTTCACAGTATTACATAGATATTTGAGCGGTGTTGCATAGCAAACAGTAAAGGCCAAGAAAAAACAACAACCCTGCATTCTGGCAAAATTTTAATCGTTCTCTCCAGGGCTGTTTTAAACTCTGAAGTCATTCCAGATGGACGTTTATAGGTCAACTGTAAAGAGGAGGACGAGGAAGATGCCTCTTTTCATGGCTTATTTATTGCAGTGTAATTGGGAAAACGGCTCATCAAGAGCCGTTTTCAGAAAGGCAAACTGCACTACAGCCTTTTATAAAAGTGGGAAAACAAACATGATATTATTACATATTCTTGCAATGGGCTCCTTTAGAATTCCTCCCGGGCTCTAATGTAAGGTGTCATTTGCCGCAGTTTATTCCGTAAGAACACAGTTTTATCATCTAAAATATGTCGCTGCTGCTCTTAGCTTCTACAGACTCCTTTTTAATGATTAAATACTTACAGTGAGATTGTGGAGTTTTATTTTATGATGCCAAATCTGACAAACAACCTTTTAATCTCACCATTCTGTATAAATTGCTTAAAATAGGAGCTCTTATAACATAAATACTTTGCAAGAGTCTTAATCCTTGTGACAAAACAATCACACTAAAATAAATACATCTTACTGTGTGGAAGTTGGTCTCGACCGGCTCCATGTGATTGAGTGCCCTGAGATAACTTTGTTATGATATGGCGCTATATAAATAAAATTGAATTGAATTGAATCTTACTCATTTTTAGACCAAATACAAACAGAGAAGGTAAATACAATTGCAGAACTATAACACTACTATAAAAAGTAGTAGAGGATATTAGTTGGGTTGAGACATTGAGAACTTGTATTAAGCATGCAGGGTAAACGGGGACAGTAGATAAGCATTTCGGTCTACCCGCGGGCTTTGATTTCTGAAATGTGGGAACACGAATATGGCGGTGTTACCTCAGCCGTCCATCCTGAGCCGCGGCTCCTCCAGGTATGATTTTGGTGATAAAGATGCTGGGGTCGTCACCCACATGGGGGTTGTCTGTCCCTCCTGCTATGCTGAAGCCAAGGCCTGAGTTGCCCTGTAGTAGCAAATACAAACAAACACAGAATGTTATTCGCATCAGGGACATCTGACGGTTAGAGACAGAGTCATAGATCATTTTCTCAGACTCACTCTCTCTAGTGTGATCTCTTCATACTCAATTTCTCCTTCTGTCCCATTCACCTGTTGGAAAACGGTTTTAGGAGAAAATTCAGTTTTAAGCAAATCTTACAATTATTTAAACAATTGTACAAGTTTAACTGTTAGTTCAAATGAAGCATAAGCAAAAATAATGTCTAAAGTCAGCTAATGTTGATTCAGCGTTTGTCGTCTGAGCTTGATCATCAGATGTTGCTATTCATCAACTGACTTGGCCTGGTTGGGGGGGTTCCCATCAGCTCCTGAGCACAGCATCATCATCATCACCAAAAACTAATTATAGCATCCCATAACCTGAAGTTCTGTCCACTCAATGTTGCTGCTCCTCTTTGACATACTGTATTTGCGGACCAGCATGGCACCGCAACACCATTCTTTCAGTCTAATTCGCCTTCTGGCTGAACAACTTCGCAACACATCAGCTTTACCTCAGCAATTAAGCAAGTCCCAGAGGAAGAGGGAATTTAAAGAACTTCAGACTTCACTGTTTTCTCTGACCTAGAAACAACTTTCCTTAGTGCTATAGTGGTGCAAAAAATACAGTACTGGTCTGTGATGGGAGGCTTTTCTCTGAGATTCCTCATTTTCTAGTCTGTAACATTTCATGACAATATGTTTCATTGCTTTCATTTTTGAAATGGCATCATTAAAGAACTTTGAATCAAATTAAGCAATGTTTCTGTTCTGTCAAATGTATTAATGTCACATTTTAATTAAAAAGGAGTAAAATTAATTACCATCATCATTCAGATTAAAACAATGAGCAAAGACTTACCTGGATGCTGGGGAAATGAATGGAATTACTGATAATACAGACTGAATATGAAGGCAGTTAAGATAGTCATGTGGTTGAGTCTAACATAATAATACAATAAAGGAAAGATTAAACATAATCCTTACATATGGGGAGCCATCGAGTGTGTCAGTGTTCACCACTACGGGAGGAGTATTTCCCTGGAGGCAGAGAGAGAAGAAACATTATTAAGAAATTATGGCAGAAACCTAAAGATGAGAAGGCAGCTACTGATCTGAGCTCTCAGTGTATCCCTGAAACCTACAGTCACAGCCAAGACTGATGGCCATGTTAACTCTTAGCTGCGATAACACTTTTCTCATGCTGCTATGGTTGTCACTCTGCTAAAGGATAGAGAGCAGTGATCGAGAACCAATCCTTATTATCCACCCATGATGGGCACAAAAATAATTCATGCTAATCCCCCTTTGGTTTTCCAATCTCTTGGTCTTTGCTTTGTCTTGGTGTAGCAACTGGTTGAATTTAGGCCTGCAACCAACAATTATTTTCATTATTAATGAATCTGCTTATTGTATTCCTGATTAATCGATTGATCTTTAAGTTTATAGACTTTCAACAATTCTGAAAAATGTTCATCATCATTTCCCATAGCCCAAAGTAACATCTTGAAATTGCTTCTTTTATCCAAAACCCAAAGACTCTTCATTTACAAAAATAATTAACAAAGAAAAGCAGCAAATCCTTACATTTAAGAAGCTGGAACCAGCTCTATCATCAAAATAGTTACCAATTAATTTCCTTGCGATTGGCTGAACGATTTGTCGACTAATTATTGCAGCTCTAGTTGAATTACAGCATGTATTACTGATACTGTAAATGGCTATCTAGTGACTAATGTGGACATGGACATCTGCCTCCTGCCCACCAGTCATTTCAAAACACACCTCAGTGATTCATGTGCAGCAGCAATGACAGCACGTGGTGGCAATCTCTCAGCACACTCGGAGGATGATGAAGAAAAAGTATCTTGGTAACAAGGCAGTGACAGACAGCCTAATTAGTCCGATCATCATCAAGGAGTATAATGTCAGCTCGCTTGACGATCAGTTATCTTTATCGAAATTTTGCATCCATTACGTTTTGTGCAAAGTGTTAAGCCAGACTGAATCTCACCATTTCAGCAAGCAAACTCATCAGTAACAAAGTGACACAGAAAAGACAGCAAGTCAATGAGAGGACAGGATTGTTGGCATTGATATAGTTCGGGTTTACCCGCCGGGACTTTTCTGTTAATGTGACAGTTAACCTCCATACGCTATTCTTATTCCTCTCCTTTTAATCTAATTTCTTTATAATACATTCTCATTCTTTCATGCTTCTTTAAAGGATTTGCTTTGATCATCAAGGTATCTGATGTTGGAAGACGTAAATACACGATTGTGCACAGTATAGTCTTTGGAGAACACGTTCTGACTCCCCATCTGAACTTCTGTATTTCTTTCTGTCATTGTTTCTGTTTCACGCTGATTAGCATGGGGAAGACCCCGTGCATCTAAAGTGCTTACAGAAGAGCAAACAGCAGCATAAATTCAGCTTGCTGACCTTCACAGACCTGACAGCTCTGACACACACAAACAACTTCACAACCAGCCTGTACACATTATCTCAGCTTTTAAAATAACAACTTCACATTCTTTGCCCAGTGATCTTTAAATGATACAATGGGAAACTATTTGTTCACTCAGTCTGTTAGTCAATTCAATTCAATTTAATTCAAAGGGCTTTATAGGCATGAAAGCCTCAAGAACAATGAATGTTGCCGAAGCATGCAAACATAACTTGTCCAAATATTTGGACAGCAAAGGCTCTAAGAGATTTATGTTGTCATGGGAACTCAAAGAAGATGCGCTCACTGTTTTTGCATAGATTATTACAGTGATTTGTATTCTCTTTAAAAAAAACATCTTCAGTCTATATACACACACACACACACAAAATATAATAACAATAATAACAATAAACATAACACAAACAGCTCTCTGTTGTTTTCCTGCTTCAACATGTCAAAGCCTGTTCTTTACACCACATCAAGCTGAGTGATCCTAATTATAGCTTCACATGAGGTAAAGACATCAAGTGGGGGGGGGGGGGGGGGGGGGGGGGGGGGGGGGGGGGGGGGGGGG